>JAQGAR010001191.1:0-10166 GCA_034697865.1 Oribatida sp.
AATTTAGTTGAAAGCATTGGATTAACAAAGAGTTTAATTTAAATTAATATTAGTTTATATAAAAATCAATAAAAGTTTTGTCAAAAAAGATGTGAGCAACCTCAAGGTCTGGACATGTTACCTGGACAACCAAAGTCTATCACATTTCCTTGTTTAAAAACTCTTTTAAAGTTTTATAATGAATTATTGGAAACTTAATCGGCTTCAACCCAGATTATTTCAAACTAAAACCAACTCATATTATTGAAAGTTTAATTGAAAGGGTAACCACTTATTAAAAACAACAGTTCATTTATAACGGGGTAAAAAGGAAATAATAATTAAATTTTTATTATAAGATTTTTATCTTGAAAAATCATTAAAGTATTTATGGGAAAAATTTTTGACAAATTATACAAGTTGTAGGTTCTATTTCTAAATTCAATTTAATAAAACAAAATATTTATTTCTATAATTATATGATTTTATCGATAATTAATGTTTTTTAGGTTTATTTATTATATTAAACAAATCTAACAGAAATCAAACCAATTAATAGATCTTATGATTTGATTAATGGATAAGAAAATATTGAGAGCGCTTTGATTCCAATCTTTATTAAAGATAGTCAAGATCTTTGGACATGGTCAGTTTGTTAGAATATTTGCACCACCTGACATTCCATGACAACCCTTCAAATATCTTATATGATCTGGGATTTACAAGGTGGTGTAGGCCGAAACCCTTTGAATTTTGCTTCCTGAACTTTGTTAAACTACCCCCTCCACACTGAAAAATTTTCCTAGGGACCGGTTTCATGATTTCGGATTACATTATGCATCCCTGAATATAATACTTTCTTAAATTTTTTTCAAATAAAGATTGATTATACCTACTATTACCGAGTTAAAAGTATGTTGGCCATTACCCTGCTCATCGCTATAATTTAATCAAAATAATTTGATTAATGGATTTATTCGACCAAACATTATAAAAGACATAGAAAATGGAAAGCTTTAATAAAATTGATTTTCTCCGGAGCTTTGAAATTGATTTCTACATTAAAACATTTTAATCTATGAATGATATAAAACTTTAATTATTTGGGGCTTAGTTTTGTAACAATCAATTGTAAATCTATAAGTACAACAGTTTATAACAACAGGTTTATGTTAATGACTTTGGTTCACCAAAATGCCCATTATAACCACAGTATCCATTGGACTCATCATTGTTATTCTCAATAGAATTGATGGTATCTTCAATATTGTTTAATAGAGATAAATGAATATTAAATATGTGAGACATAGAATTTCCTTATTGTTGTGGTGGAGGTGTGACCAGTCATACAAACCTTGCAAATGAAAACATTCCCCTAATTATTAAGATTAGATCAAATAGTTTTGTTTATTAATTCATAATTATACTTTTTGTCTGAAAATAGTTTTAATTTGCAAATTAACAAATTATTCACAAATATTTTTAAATTAGAACTTTATTTAGAGATATTTGGAATAAAGCTTTGAAATTGCCCCAAGTCTGTTTTTCAATTTACAACTAATTCCTCGTTGAAACTAATTAAAATGGAATTTTCATAGTATTTGTCAAAAAATATTCGTAAAATTTGTTGATTAAAGACGAGTCGTTTTGCTAATTACAATATTTAATTATTGAAAACTTAATATTCTGTTCACTTGAATGAACACTTTGTCTGACTCTGGATGTCATGGGATGTGATTTATTGTTATCGTTTGGAATAAATTTGAATTAATTGATAAATTATGGCATTAAACTCAATGAATATATTCTAATCAACAGTGGATGTAAGGCACCAGAGATGTGGTAATGGTTTGTCTCATTAATGTTTTTATCATTGCATTCAATGCAATCACTTTCTCTGCAAAAATATGTCTAAAGCTGTGGATTACGAGTAAAGCATTTATTTGTCATTATTTTGTAATATAATAGCGGTTTCTCTCAGAGATGTGCGCAAAACTAATGCATTGGCGATATTTCTTCACTAAAGTTATGTTAATAATAATAAAGAGTATCCAAATAATGTGTATCACATCTTCACGTTCTATTCACAATAATTGATTGACACTCAGCACATGTGCGAACAGAATATGTGGGCACTTAATATGGTCATTCTGTTGCTTAATATGTTTCTTATTTGAAAATGATAAAAAATACTCAGTGTTGTATTCAACAGCTAACAATGGTTAAAATGTTTTGGGAAGAGCCCATTCCCCCAAATTTATAAAGCAATGGTTCAGACAACCACTTCCATAAAGACCAGGGTTTGCGAAGGGATCAAAACGAATGCCCAGACTTGCAAATGCAACCCTTATTCCCTGAAACGGAAGAACTCGGTCAATCCTGATTGAAACAACGTTTAAAAGACCGAAATCGTGGCTCGAATAGAGAATAAAAATCTGAAGACTGGAATATTCCGGAGATTTGTTTGATCCGTGAGAACAATCGGATTCATTGCTGTAAAAAAAGTCGGAAAACAATCTTTTCTTTTGAGTCAATTGAAATCTGAAGGAAAATATTGTATGGAATGCGACGGAAAATCTGTTTCATTTTTATAACTCAAACCTGTCTTCTATTCAAATATTGACTCAATTTTGCCTATTCTTCATATAAACTATTCGTTTCTTCAAAGAATTTAGTATTTTCTTCAAAACTTGAAATACTATGAAAAAGAGGCAGATTTGATGCAAGATATGATTGCATAATGTGAACTAGTCAACCAAATACAGAAACAAAGTGAGTCTTAGCCAAAACTGACTCCAGGATATCATATAATAAGAATATCCAATTTTTATCAGAAATATTTGAACAAAAGTGCAGTTTCTCTATATATGAGTCCATTCTTGAGTCCATTAAAACGATACACAAAACAAGAACTGACACAAAGAAGTCAACGGAAGAGATATTAAATCTTTGAATTACTGACAAATACTCTTTCAATATAATTCACGTCAGTCTAAAAATCTTTTCAGATTTACTTCAAAACATTGCTCTAGGTTCAATTTGTTTTATTTACCTTTCAATCAATTACTTCCTTTTCTTCTAGAAATTGAATCTTAAAAGTAATTTCGTTGAATCAGTAAATAATTTTCATTAAATTAATCATTTGCTTGACTTCAATGTCAAAAGGATTTCACATAAACTTTGATTTATAATAATTTTTGCATAAAATTAAAAACATATCCATTAAAGAGAAAAGTTTGTCAGAAAATAATAATTACTGAAAATACCCAATAGTTTAATGCGATATTAAGATCAATAACGTGAGAACCAAAGTTATGAATGACTTCACCCGTTGTTAAAATATCGTCGACTAATAGAGAGTGTAATAACACTTCGTATTAAAGAAAAATTTAAGAACAAAACCCATTATTAAGTAAATTTGACGAAACATTTTGCAGAATAACGAGTAAAGCCATTAACGAAACGACCGATCTTTTCATTCATGAGTTATTCGGTGCCAAAAATCATATAATTTAACTAATAATGAGCCGAGTAATTTTTGTATTTAAAAACTCATTACACTGCAATCGGTGTTCTGCGAAACATCAGAGTATCAAGGTGATTTCACTCTGATGCTGTTTTCTGGAATTTTGCAGCAATTTTGACGAAATCTTTTATTAGATTTTATTTGAAGTCAAGTGAGTTATTAGTTTTATGTAAATTTCATTTTATTAGTAATGAATTGCTTTTCAAACTTTTTTTGATGAGAAGTAATTTCACGCATCGATGCGAATGAATTGAAATGAATTGACAGCATTTGATATAATCACTAAATTAATGACAATTTTCTAAATAAATAAGAGTATAACTAATGCCAATACGAAAGCAAAGATGACTACAACGTTTAGAAGGGCCAGAATTAAATCCACCAGTGTTCCATCATCTCCCTGCAAGAATCACAATTACTAATCAATTCAAAAGTTTAATTAAGGATAGAAATTAATAGATAGTATTAATGGTCTGAAGGCTTAAAATCTAAGCCCGAGATTAATTCGAGCAAATGATGAGTTCTTTTAAAACTTGTTTTGTTTTCTGATTCCAAATATTTTATCAATAAATTTGAATTTTAAATGAATTCATAAAAAAATTAATTAATTTTAAACTTGGAATTAAATTCACGGTTGAGATGAAGTCAACACAAAGTGGGGATTATTTGTACGCTATTTTCAATTAAAATTCTTCGCACAGAATAGGAAAGGATTAAAATTCGAATAAATTTAGATGATGAGCAAGGTGCTAAATGTCCTAATTCCATATAATCTGACGATTAATTTAAAATCTAAGCAGAGTTCAAACTACTCCGCCCAATTCATCTAAGCTTGGTCATAAATGAATTGACACAAATTAATTGGTATTCGGTTATATCACTCGACGTCTCGTTTCTCAATAAATGACAACTAAATTAATTAAAATCTCAAGTAATTAAAATTAGATAACTTTGAGTTTAACTATCGGTCAGAATAATCGAGGAAAGCCTCAATTACATGACATCTCAATTAGAATTGAAACCGTGTAAGAAATTCAATGAATTGGAAAGAGTTAATCGGTTAGAAATCGGTCGATTAGTTTGTGCACATCTGTCACATCATTTTCATAATACAATTTGATTACTCACCACATTATTGTTGGTCTCATTGTCTGTCTGTATGTCTTTTTGTTTTTGTTTTTGTTTCTGTCTTTCCCTTAATATTGTCTTCAAGTGATGCAAAGCATGAGATAAAATGTATAGAATTATGTAAGCAATCAAAACCCATAGGGTTTCCGTCTTTTTGGGCAACAAAATGGAAAAGTTGGTCGACAAACAAATGGCCACAACTGTTGAGACAATCATTAAGTTTGGATTCATTCTTAAAACTATAATAAATACATGACAATAGATATCCGATATAACCACCCGACCAATGCATCCAATTGAAAATCCAACGCTTGGGAGAGTCCGCATTTGGACGGAATAAGGCACCGATCGGTTGCAAAAAGCAGAGTATGATTGAAGTCAGTCCTACTATCGGATGTGCGGACGCCTTATTAATGAGACGATTAATTATAAACTGATTAAAATTCAAATCTGATGCGAGACTTACTCCAACCCAACCCTTTTTACTAACAAATATGAGGATAGTGGAGGCCAACACCAAAACAACGCCACAAATCATAAGAGATCGGTGAAACTGGTTATGGGGTTTCAGATTATATTCATTTATTTCATAAGAAGAGAAAGATTTATATTTACAGCGAACCAAATCTTGACTCCGCATAGAGTAGAATCAGGCCATGAATTCTTGTAATGACGCGCAAGTAATATAGCCGTACCCACACAGCCTAACCATCCGATTATCATTAAAGTGGCTGCAATTTTCAATAGTTTTAACACTTTTCTCTTTAATAACTCTCAAATAACATAAATTATTTATTTTAATTTTAACCGAAAGACTGGGATTCAGTTTAGAGATTATGCTATCGATTATGAGATACAGTTTGTCGGAAATACTGTTTACCCAAAAAGGGAACATAATTATAATTTATAAGGTTTCCTACACGAGTTGGAGCAAAATATCTTACAATTTTATTCAATGATAGCCAAATGGGTTAGTCCAAAAAATCTAGATTCGAAAATCCAAAACCCTAGTCACACTAGACCCCCTAGTGCATCGGAGCTTGGCTATCCCTTGTTTGATTATCCCTGTTTTGAAATTCTTTGTAGGTATCATTAAATTATATAATTGGTATTGTTTGTGTAATTATCGTTTACGATGATTAGATAAAAGATGAATAGAAGAATAAATTGAAAATTAATTCTAACCATGGAATTGTATAGATAATAAAGATGCTGCCTCAATGAGTCCAACTGATTGCAAATTCACTTTCTCTGAAGATGATTGAGCGTGAATGTGTTTTCTTAAATTAGTTTGGTCTGAAAAATATAAAAAATAATATTTGAATTATTTAATGGATAATTGATAAGAAGGTTATAATACCTGAACTGAGCGATGATCCATGAGCCAGGAGAAGATAATATGTATTGTTTTTGATATCGAACACCTTTCCTTCAACCGAGGAAAAGGCATTTCGATTCCATTTACAATAGACAACACCATTCAAAAAAGAAGTCACTAAAGATATAGTGCTATTATCTTTGATATTGACAGTTGGTTGTTTTCCGCCAGGGTTCCAACCCCCACGTAAAACCACGTTTCCATCTGACATCAAGATGCATTCAGTAACAATGTCTTCACCCATAGTATTGTCATCGGAGAGACCGACTGCAGCCCATTTGTTATTGGAGGAGGAGTCATGGGCATAAAATAGTTCTATCTGGGCATTTTCTGCACTTTTATTCCAAACAGAGCTGAACAGAACCGTACAATCATTGGAGTCCATACACTTGGGATATCCTTTTTTAATACCGAAGCAGAGCCTCTCATTATTGTGACACCTTTTATATGCATCACTCATTTGGGACGGAATGGGTGTCGGACTAATTGTATGAGTGGTTGTACTAATTGCTTTTGATTCTAAATCGAATGCAGTCTTAGAGGGCGTCCGATCCGAATGTTGTGATTTTGTTGCTGAAAAACAAAATTTATAAATTTTGGGATTAACAAGACTATTTAAGGCCTAAGTACCAGTCTTTTGATCATCAATCGATCCCTTGGCTACTAATATGTAATAATTCTTTTTTGACAAATCGAAAGAGGTATCTTTGACTTTGGTAGTGGCTGCCCTGCTCCATTTGCAATTCAACAAGCCTTTATCAAAGACAATATTTCCAAGCTGAGTAATTCCCTTTACATTTCCAATAACTTGGTTATCCTCTCCCTCGTTCCAACTGCTGCGAAGGACTGTTGTCGAGTTAGATAAAAGAAGACACTCAACAACGCTATCGCTTCCCATTTGGTTGTCATCGGAGAGTGCAGCTGCCATCCACCCACTATTCTTATCGTCAGGTTTTCCGATTAGTTGGAAAACAACTGTTCCTCCACCTGATCCAGTTTGACCTTTGGTTACGACCAAGACTAAATTACATTTTTGAGATACGATACAATCGTCGGGAAGACCCAAACAAATAGTTGTTTTTGAATTATTGCAGGTTTTGTATGCGTCCTTCAATTCCTGTTCATTACTGAACTGTAAGTCCACTTCGGTTTTGGAAGCAGACTTTCCTGAGTATATTCTCTTCGCTAAACAAGAAAATAATATCCAGAACATTCAATCAATTGAAATAATAAATGTGTAAATAAAAGGAGGAAATAAAGTGAGGAAATATCATATGTTTGTCTTAATTCCGTTCTTTCTGTCAAAATGATTGAAAACTTAAGAGTGGAAAAGCAAACGATTAATCTCTCGATAGATTTAAGTCATTATGCGATCCATAAGTAGGTGTAACTATAGATCTGTTTTTATATTCATTATAGTATTTATAGTAAAATAAAAAATGCGAAATAACAGTACGATTGCATCTGAAAACATGACTGGAGTTCAGTCTAAACGAGTTCTTCGTCAGAAAAAATCTTAAGGATGTATACTATGGGCCATTCTATGGGCGCAACTGAACACTACTATTAAACTTGAATTTAATTAACCCAATCATATTATACTCGAAGTATTTTTAATATTTATGTTACAAAACATTATTAAACGATCAAAAAATATTTTTTACTTATTTTTTGAGATAAAAATAGAAAATTGGATGAAAAACGTGTAGAATTTCAGAGCGAAAAAACGTGAAATGAATTTGCGATAAATTAATTGCAAAGACGGTCTCAAAAAAGAAGAAATTGATTAATCTCTTGCTTACCATTGTTTGCATCGATAGGACCGGTTGCTAACAGTATATTGTAATTGGTATTCATGATATCGAACCGGTTTGAGTGGTCTTCGGTAACGGCGTTTCTAATCCATTTAGCGCTTAAGATTCCGTTCGAGTTGACTACATCTCCTATTTGTGTGATCCCTTCCACCCGTTCACTTATCGTATTATGTTTGCCGTCGTCCCAACTCTGACGCATTTGGGGTTTGCCATCATTGACATAAATCTCAGTGACACTATCGTTACCCATCTGCCTGTCTTTTGACAAACCCATCGCAAACCAGTGTCGACTTTTGTCGACTTTGCCAAACAGCTCGAATTGAACGCCTGCCCCAACATCTGGAGAGGCTATCAATAGTGTATGGCATTCACTGTTATCTTGCATACAATTTTCAGGAATACTTTGGCAATAAGTTCGAGTGTTTAAACATTTCGAATAATCAATATTTGAGGCATTTATTAAATTTTTGATCAAAATTGTGATCAGAATAAGTACTAAGAATTTCATTATATAACTTATAACTTATTTATATAACTTCACGAAAATACTTATTAATGATTCAGATCTTTAATATAAGTATTTTTTAGTAAACGCTTTAATAATAACTCAAAAACAATATTTGAGTTAAATATTAATGATTTTGGGAAAGTGTTTTTTATATGACTTAATCATGAGTTAACAGAATATACCAAAAACTAAACTCCAAATAAAGGATCGTTGATGCAATTATCAATTATCCAATTTTTAAAACCATATTTTCTGATAAAAACTTTTGATACCTAAACTATTGTACTGAGTGTACCCGAATCAGTCACGAATCCATAAAACCTTATCAAAACCATTAAATCGGGTGCAAAATACATTTAGTTATTGTTAAGCTGACACAAGTCTTGTGAAAACTCGCCAGTCTCCCAGTCAACTTATCTTACTATTAAATCATATAGCACTCAAGAAGACAGTTGTGCCAAAGTGTTCAAACACTTTTCGTCGAAATATAATTTGCCGAATCCCATTTCGCTCGAATTTCTTTTGGTCGAATATATTTAATAAAATCAGATTTAATTTCTAATAATTTCTTTCAAAAATAAATCAATGTTAATTTGAATCTCAGTATAAATTAAGATTTCCATTTCTTCTAAACAAAAACATTTAATTCGCATTAAATTATTATAATTCTTAAAACTTAATTAAGAATAGCTAATGTTTTTAAAACTTATAATACATCGTGTTCTATTCAGATTTTATTTGAATCATTGAATAATACTTTGGAAGAAGTCTCTTTGGAGAAAAAACAACATAGGTGCAAAAACCACTCTAAAATTGCAATTTTAACTAAAAATGATTAAAAATCGACCAAAAATTAATAAATTAGAATTTGAAAAGGTGAAATACTAATTAATTCTAAAATAGCAAATAAATAACTGTTTTAATAAATTTAAAATAATCTTTTATAACTGGTAGTAAAGCTACACTACGTATAATTCAGTGAATAACACTGAATAATACAAGCCTAAAGAAAAAACTTGTTTTATTCCATCCCTAATTTTAATGCATTAACAAATTGAAGAATCAAGAATCAACGATATGGTGATATTATTTTCGGCGAATCGGCCCATGTGTATTTGGCGAAATGGGTTTATTTAGTTTGGTGAAGGGAGATATAATTTTTTCGGCGAAGGAAGACATAATATTTGGGCCATGTAAGAATAGGCATATTAGGAGAATAGTCATCATGCCCAATTAGACAAATCTCAAATGTTCAAATTATATTCCACGCACATTCAACTTTTATCTCCAAATTTACATTCAATTGATTTTGATACGGATCTGAATTTTGTGATTATTCCGAAAACAATAAAATATTTTATTGTCTGATAATTGCATTTATTTCAACTGTTGATTGCAATTTCAAATATTATATCACATTTTAAAATCCTAGATTACAATTCAAGTTAAGAATCTCATTAATTAATTCAATGAATATTTACTCGAAACAAAATTAACATGAATATAAACCAATTAATAGGGATTATTGACCTCCAGGTCATTATACAGAGATTATTCAAATTATTCAAGTGATTTGTAATAAACATTTTGTTATTTTCTTTGATTTATTCGAGTCTTTTGTTTTTTAATATTTAATTAAGTATTGAATTGAAATAATAGGCAATTGGGAGCGGATCCCATCCGATCCAGGATATGACCGGAAGAAATTCGTGAAAAGTTTCTCTCAAGTTTTACAAAATATTAATATAATAATCATTAGAGTACTAAAAAAAAGGGGATTAAAACGCTCGCGCGTCATTTTAATAATGAAAACTGTGAGCGTGCGGACGATCG
>JAQGAR010001192.1:0-10162 GCA_034697865.1 Oribatida sp.
TTTAAAGCCTAAATACGGGTTTAAACCGGTTTAAACGCTCAAATCTAGTTTAATTTAACGTTAATTTAGTATAAATCTGGTTTTTTCCGCGAAATTACCGAAAATAACGGACAAAATGGTGGAAAAATGGCGGCCAAACCGGAAAAAAATTGCCGCCGCGCTTCGCGCGGCGGCCATTGTTTCTCAGCTCTTCAATTTCTAGGGGGGGTATTATATAGAATTTTCGGTTCTAGGGGGGTAAAGGGTCTATCCCCCCCTTTGGCTAGCCCTGATGTTTATTGTGATTATATGATTATAGACTATAATGTGCTTTACTTCAATTTACTTTAGATGTGGAATGAAACTGAAGGCAATGTTATTTGCAGCCAAAAGGCCTATCAAGGGATGAGTAGTCAGAAGATTTTGTATAACATTTTTTGTAATCACACCAAAGATGTAAGATTTTACCTAAATTATAGTTAGTAAATTATACTTAGATTATAGTTAACAAATGAGTGCTCTGAGCATATTATGTATACCCTATTACCTCACATTCAACGGCAGTGCTGGTTTTACATAAATTAGGAATGGTTATGGTATATCACAACAGTATGCCGTATGCCGTAATAAATGAGGTGAAAACATGTGAGATAATACGGTATGTCAAACAAATATCAATTGAACAGTCGCTGATTTACGAGCCCTACACTAAATGTATGCGCGATTATTATTCTCAACATTTTGTTGGTTCCAAATATCACAACCAAATAACAAGAACAAGGGACCGCTCTACAAAATTAAGCTATAAGATCATACACTTGGAAAGCCTTCTAAAGCGAAGAGAAGAAGTCATTGTAAGTAAATCAATAGTATCTCAATAATTATATCAAAGTTTAAGGGTCACCAAAGGAGTTTTCATAAAATCCTCTGAGCGCAAAGCTTTTCCTATTTTTTTGGCATTTTTAGAGATTTTTGGTTTTAAAAAACCATTTCATCTTGAAAGCGAAAAGCTTGGCGACCCCTGTTGAAGTTTATTATCAAGTTGATATAATTTTTAGAATTTACTATTTTTAGAAATGTTACAACAAATCCGTAGAGTTTTCAATAAAATCAAATTACGATAAAATACATCACAATTACGGTATTTAAATAAATCCAATTTAATTATAGACACAATTAATTACTTCAATAAATCATTGAATGTTTCAGAGTTTGAAAACCAATTATTTCTCAACTGTTATGCTCTGAATGACGACAATTCCCGAAACGAAACGTTTGATTTGCAAACAGAGGCGCAAAAAATTAATGATTTCATTAAATGTTACGACATATTGAACTCTAATTGCTATTCAATGTTCAATAATTCATATTCGACTTATTTTAACAAGTTCAAAGACCAAAATGAAGGCACGACTTATCAAAAGTTTATTATAACCAAAATGAGTGGCATTTATGAGGTAATTAAAAGGCAGAACCGAGATTTGGGAATAAAAATCCGTTTATCAGTGCATTCAAAAAATATTATGTCAAAAATTTTTATGAAAAAAAATCCAGTTCAATGGAAAAAAATTTCATTCCTCTTCTTTTGAATGCACTGATAAACTGCTTTTCCAAATCAGGGCTCTGGTAATAGCAGAAAACATTTAGCTCTCTCATAATTATTATTGCATTCATTTACGCAAGTTAATATTTCGCTGTCAAACACAAGAATTTGGAAAAATGAAAGCGATCGATTATCACTCCAAGCAGAAAGAATTTTTTGCCAAGTTAAATGTGAGACCAGAATTTTGTGTAAAAATTAAATAAACTTTTAATCTTTTAATTAATTTTCAATGAAGGAATGCCAATTAAAAGCTTTGAAAATGACCCAATTGGAAAGCGAGTCACTTAAACAAAGACAGTATTTCAATGTATATGATTTTTAATCGTTTAAAAAAATACTAAAATACTATTAAATATTATTGCACATAAATTGACCTGTCAATTGTCTGATACATGTCAATTGAATCGCTTGATCCCTAATAATAAATTGAGACAATTGATGTTTTCTTTTTTATTTAAGACATTTAAAAAATATGAATCTTAGTAAAATTATCATCTCCGGGAATGCGCAAGGTGTATAAGCCAAAACCCTCATAATATTGCCTCTTCGAGAGTCCCTTCCCCTGAATTTTTGCTAAATACTCCTCAGAAAATTTTCCCGAAGAACTACCTGAGGTCGGGTACCTTGTGCATCCCTTATCTTCCCTATAATTAAAATCAAAGATTTAAAAATAATATTAAGAATAAAAATAATTCAATATTAATTGAATTAATAAATTATATGTTCTTTGAATTCTCTCAACTAATGAATAGCCGAAACAAAAGATTTATTTAATTTAATTTTTAATACAAAGTTTAATAATAATTAATTGATAAATGAATTGATTGGTCCTTCAGTTTTGTCAACTGTAAGAGGCTGGGCTTAAAAGTTAGTCATGTATAAATTAAATCTATTTATGGTCTAAAGATTCTGAAGAAATTAAATATTGAATAAATGAAAACTATTGTCTTTAGTGTCGCAAAGAATCTCAAATTGTTTGCAACAAATTGGAAATTATTGTATTTTTTATTATTTTTTATCAAATGAACAAATATTCGCCGGTACTGTTGAATGATGAGATTGTCATCAGTGGAATTAGTGGTCGATTCCCAGAATCGGATTCGACCGATGAGTTCGCCGACAACTTATACAACAACGTAGATATGGTCACAGAAGATGAGCGCCGATGGCCTAAAGGTTTTATTCATTAATATTGGATTAGCCTTAAACGAAAGGACCCATAGTATTTACAGTCTGTAAATGTCTGTAAAAGTATTTACAGTCCCTGTAGGCTCTGTCGTTTAAGGCTCATTCAAAAATATTTAACTTTTAAGTGATTTATATAACAACACTTTCAGACTTGTATGGAATGAACGCAAGAATGGGAAAATTGAAAGACATACACAAATTTGACGGTCCTTTCTTCGGGATGATGCCAAAGATGGCAGATCACATAGAGCCGCATGCTCGAATTTTATTAGAAACAACCTATGAAGCAATCATTGATGCAGGTATAAATGGACAGTTTAACTTAGAAACAACTCGAAAATACCATGACTCATTTCAGTGATTTTAGTAACTCAAACCAAGTGAACTTTTAAATATAAAAATTAAGTCATTGATGCAGGGATCACCAAGCTCAGCGATCTGAGTGGGATCTAGGGGATTCTTCGGCTCGAGCTCAGGAAGGTCAAGGAGGATAGAAGGGATATTTTTGCCATTTTCTTATTTTAACAATTTGAAAAATCCTACCCGGTTGGCCATACCTGATTTCAATGAATGCAACGGAATTATAATATTTTGCTTAAAGATAATTTAATTTTAATTTTAAAGGGGTGAGCCCTCAATCAATTCGTGGATCGGACACTGGTGTCTACATAGGATACTCCTCTATTGGAATGCCAGATGGCTTACCAGAAGAAACGCAACCCGATTCGCAATCTTCAATAACCGACACATTACTATGGTACCCTGGCACTGGCAAATGTCTTTACGCAAACCGCATATCATTTGCCTTTGATTTCAAAGGTCCCTCAATGGTTATTGACACTGCCTGCTCCTCCAGTATAGTAGCACTCAATGTGGCCATAAATGACCTCCGCTTAGGTATTGATTGATATCAGGGCTAGCCAAGCTCCGAGGCTCTAGGGGAGGGTCTAGCATAGTAGTATCATTGCCGCCAATATGACCGCTATTGACCGAAAATGACCGATTTTGAGCCTAAATTGGGCTTTAAACCACTTTAAACGCATAAATCTAGCTTAAATTCACGTTAATTTAGTATAAATCCGGTTTTTCGGCGAAATTACTGAAAATGATGGACAAAATGGCCGAAAAATGGGGGCCAATGGAGGGAAAAAGGCCGAAAAGTGGCGGCCAATGGCGGAAAAAATGGCCGCCGCCCTTCGTTTTCTATGGTGTATTTCAGGATTTTTCGGTTCAAAGCGGGGGAAAGAGTCTACCCCTTGGCTACCACGGGTTTATTAAAATGTATTAATAAATTATCACTTGATATTTGCACTAGGTGTATGTGAACAGGCAATTGTTGGTGGGACCAATATCAATTTGCAACCATTTACTAATCATATTTATCAATCGACTCATATCAACTCAAGAGACGGAATACCCAAAGTATGGGACGAAAAGGCAGATGGTTTTGTTAGGGGAGAGACTGTGGCCGCCATCTTCTTACAGTGTAAATCAAAGGCCAGACGAATTTATGCAAGAATAGTGCATGCTAGCACTAACATCGATGGCAATAAGAAGATGGGAATGTTCTTTCCCTCTTCTAAAATACAAGAAGAGTTGATGATTAAGACATATACTCAAGCAAATGTTGACCCTTTACGTGTTAATTATTTCGAAGCTCACGGCACTGGAACTGAAGTATTTTAATTATTTACCGTATTTTCTAGTCTATAATCATTACATTACTTTACATGACGTGATATATCCATGAAATATATATTGAATTAATTTTCAATTGAAAGTTCAAGTGACCGGATTATAGAATGGGAAATAGGGTAGAGGACCTTTGATTCAATTGAATAATTAATTTTTGCTCTTGTTTAATTGGTTATCAGGTTGGAGACCCTCAAGAAGCTAAGGCCATATATAACGCTTATTGTGCAAAACCGGATCGAAAGGAACCTTTGCCAATTGGATTACTAAAAAGTAATGTTGGTCATTCTGAGGGGGCATCGGGGTTAGCGTCTATTATTAAAGTACTCATGGTATTTGAGAATGAATGCATACCGGCTAATCTTCATTTAAATAATGTAAAGCCCATTATCGGGGAGATGTGTCCACCTCTTCAGCCCATTTCAAATAATATAGAATACAAGCCAGGTATTATGCTCTTGTTAAGGACTTATTGATAGAAGCATTTATAAAACTTCCCCTTTTCCATAGGAATGGCTGCCATCAATAACTTTGGAGTGGGAGGAGTGAATGGACACGTAATACTCGAACCAAATTATAAAATATCAAATGAAGACAGCCTTAAGATTGCGGACAATATTCCCAGAATTGTTAACATTTGCTGTCGAACTGAAGAGGCTTTGAATAAAATGTTTGACTTCTTTGAGAAAAACCCTAAAAAAATAAGTCGAGATTTTTTAGGACTTCTCAATGATACTATGAAAACAGAGACTCTTATGAATTCCACCGGATTTCCCTTAAGAGGTTTGGACCTAAACTTGTTTTAACATGATTAATTAATAATTTATTAATTTAGGATATCTTATTATAAAAGAATCGAGAGAAAAAAATAACCAGGTAAGTTATAACTACTACAGACACTCTTCAATATATGCGGCAAAACAAAGAAAGCCACTTTGGTTTCTCTTCCCTGGATTGGGAGGTCAATGGTCGGGAATGGCTAAGGCTTTGATGAAAATTGACATATTTGCTGAGAAGATAGAGGAATGCCATCAAATTCTGTGTGAGTTTGGCATCGATTTAAAGTATTTGTTGTTATCAGAAGATAAGAATACAATGAACACAATGACAAACAAATTCTGTGCGACGACTGCTCTTCAAATAGCAATGATTGATGTCTTACACAAACTGGACATCACTGCCGATGGAATAATAGGTCACTCTTTTGGAGAGATAGCCTGTGCCTATGCAGATGGATGTCTAAATACAAGAGAAGCCCTTTTAGTTACTTGTATCAGAGGAAAAGTGACGGAAAGTGACCCAAACATACCAAAAGGGTTAATGGCTGTGGTGGGTCTTCCTTGGGATGATGCAACAAAACTCTGCACAGAAGGTGTAGATGTGGTGTGCAATAACGCGGACAACACAGTTGTGATCTCTGGTGAGAAAATAATTGCGTTAATATTATGAATAAAAATTGGAAGCTTCCTAATTCATCTAATTCGACAATTCTATTTCGCCTTATCCTAATTTACCTAATACTATTTCTCTCTATAGAACTTAAAATTGATATAAGTTTAATAAGGTGCAATCACTCCTCTAATTTCAATCGTTAATGTATCAAACTATGTAAATAAGATCACTTCAATCTTCACGACTTCAATCTATTGAGATGAATTAGGAATTAGGTCAATTTGGATACAACCATTCTAAATATTTGTTTAAACCATTTCTCGTTTTATAGGTCTTTACGAAGAAACAAAACAATTGATCCAAACATTAATGAACCGAAACATTTTTGTACGCGAACTCGACAGCAATTACATCCCATATCACAGCAAATATCTCGAAAGTTGCGCTCAAACAATGACAGAAGAACTCCGAAAGATTATACCAAAACCAAGTCTTCGGTCCGCGAAATGGATCTCCACATCACTTTCCGATAGTGTTTTGACTGAAGAATCTCTTAGATATGCATCGGCTGAATATTTTGTAAATAACTTGATGAGTCCGGTCTACTTTTATAATAAATTGCATATTTTGCCTAAGGATGCAATTGTAATAGAAATTAGTGCGCACAGTCTGTTCCCTAAAGTAATCCCGGTAACTTTGGAGGAGTCGACATATTTAACCTTAATCCGTAAAAATTCAAATGAAACAAATTTAGAGATTTTTCTTAAGACTATCGGAAAGTTGTATGAAATGGGGTTCAATGCGGCGATAGAGCACTTATACCCGTCCGTGGAGTGGCCAGTGGCCAGGAATACCCAATCAATCAGTTCTCTCATTCAATGGCAGCATAAAGACAATTACTTCGTTCGCCAATACCCTGACTTCCACAACAAATTCAGTGCTTCCGATATGAATGAGACAATTGATATTTCAAAACTCTTTGACTCTTATCTACCCGACCATTGTATCGACGGTAACGTCATATTCCCGGCCACTGGCTATTTGATGTTAGCTTGGAGACATTTAGCTGCATCTAAATCAAAGATCTGGAACAAAGTTCCCGTTGTTTTTGAAAATATTCAGTTCAAAAGGCCCGTCTTCTTATCCGAATTTGAAACAACAAAGTTAAAAGTCAGTCTCAACAGCACTTCCGGTAAGTTAAAAATGTTTGGTTAATTTCAACATTTTATAGTTTTTAAGCAGTGATGAGCAAGGTAAAATCTGTGGTTGATAAAAGCCAAAAACATTGAAAAGAACGATGTTTATTTTAACGTTGTGATGGGGCTAGTAGATTAATTGAGCTCAATCAGTAGACCATCGCGTCCCCTTCAAAAGTCTCTTGAAAGAGTCTATTGAAAATCGATTCGACGAATTCTTATTAAAGATTAAAAATTAAATATTTTAACATTATGTCTGTAGAAAGAGATCTGATTTTCAAAAATTAATTTACACCCTGCCCACTACGCCAAAAATTCTGAAATCTCCATAGTAGATTCAGCTTATTACTTAGGTACTTAGGGCTTAGTAAATAGTTTATAGATAAATCTAAGTTAAGGCGTGGAGAACCAATTAGTTTAGGAGATGTTTGGAACTAAAGTTTTGAAAAGATTTTGCGACAGTGGAAATACGCCCATTTTTCCGACATTTTGTCTTTAAATAGAAGAAATAAACGGATTTAAACTTAATTTAATGCAATTCTTAATTAACTAAAGCCAGGGATGAGCGAGGGAGAATTATCAGAAAACCCCCCTCAAGCTCGAGAATTGCCGAAAAATCCTTTCTGATGTTAAGAAAAATTTAGACTTCGAACTAATGAGAAACTGGGGACCCCTCGATTTTGCGTCCGCGCTTGGTTTGTTTCCAATGGCCGGTTTCCAATACTTCCGAGCGTCATTTTATCCTCTAACTGATTCCCTTAAGGTCGAATATAAAAATCCCCTGACAACCTAGACTTTGCTCATCTATGTTTTAAAAGCAGCCAGGTTTTCGGAGCATCTGGATAACTTAATTTGTAATTTAAGGCGAATTCGTTGTATTGGAAAATAATAACATCGTTTGTTTGGGAAAAGTTTATTCCCCAGAAGATAATCAAACGCTGAGAGTTCAAAACCTATTCCACGAACAGATAACAAATGAAAAAAACTTTGAATCAACAGAACTGAATGCGAACAACATATACAAAGATCTAAGAATCCGAGGATATGATTACGGGCCTAAATTTAGGGGACTGCTCAGTTTGCGACATGATCATTTCAAAAAACTCTATGGAAGAGTTGAGTGGAACGGAAATTGGATCACATTTCTGGACGCTGTCCTTCAATCACAAGCCATAGCGATTCCGTTCCGAAAGATGTTGGTTCCAGTAATGATATCCGCTCTAAGGTGTGACCCAAAAATATTCTTCAAGTGTATAGAAGAGAATAAAAACCCAGATAACAATGAAAATATTAATATGAGCGAGGAAAAAGAAAAGCTGATCGATTCGAAGAACTTGAAGATCAAGATAAATAGCGAGGAAGAGATTATAAATAATGAACAAGAAGTGGAGCGACTGATTGTTGTTAACAACGCCAAGTACATCGAGGATATGATTGACACCAGCTTTCACAGATATAAATCTACTGTCCCTTTTTATGTTGATTTTACGTCAAGAATCACTGTTTTACCAGGACTAGAGATTGAGGAATTATTGGCGGTACCCATTCCTCGAAAGTGCAATGCTCATCTCAAGTTGGAATCCTATCAGTTTATACCTAATTATGAAGAGGAAGCCATTGACCAAATTTTGAGCGAAACTCTCTTCGATTACATTGAGGTTTGTTTCAGACTTACCATTAACTACATTAACTATATAAATTTTAAAATGAGGCATCATTTGAGGCGCACGCCAAATACCCCCTGAGTTTGGGCCTTAGTCGAACCCCCTGAATTTTGGGAAAATTTGGCCCCCCCCCCAATATTTTGGGTTGAAAACTGGTACCCCTACGTCTATGTTTTCGTTCATCTAAACTTCTGCCAGCAACCCCCCCCCCCATCTTTAGCCGAGAAATTCCTTATACATTATGTCTATGGACAGACACAAGGTGTGTCTCGTTCCCTCTATGGACTTTTTTAGGAAATTTGGGGAAAAGACCTACATATGACCTGTATATCAAGGTTTTTCATTTTTTCTCGAGGGCACCCAAAAATTTTGGAAAATTACCAATTCCTGAGTTTAGGATTTTTATCCCGCCCACCTACCTGAGGTAGGGCTCCTTCCAGGACTTATGAGCTCTTAACCAAATTTTCGCACATGCGCCTTATTCCCATAGTAAAAACGGTACTACCGTTTTTGTGAGAAAACAGAGATCATTGTACATCAAATTGCACAGATGCATGCAAAAGCAAGTTAGGAAAATAATTTGGGATTATTTAAAGGACGATGAGTACTACATTTCTTACCATTGGAAAAAATCCTGAGGTGTATACTTTAGCCGCTAGAGGGCTTTGAAGTCAAAAAATTAAATTCAACATTTCAACAAATGACACATGATTTCAGACTGATTCGCACATGCTGAATCGATTTATGAAGGTTAGAATGATATATCTTGATTATTTTGCCAGATAAGATCATTTTTAGAAAAATTCAAAATCAATTTTCAGAGTTAATTTGTGTTTTTTCATGTAGTTAATGAATTAAACTGATATTTATTTTTGATAAACTATAAGAATAAGAAACAAGCTAGTAATGTATCACTAAAGTGACATGACAATTTAATACCAATTTTACTTGAGCAAAAATATTTTATGCTGAAGCTTTCTTGCTCATTTTCACTGATTTTCAGCCTACACTTCCGTAAAAAAATGATAAAAACGCCTGAGAAATTTTATCAAAAAATCCAAAATTTAAAATATTTGTCATTTTGATAAACCGCTAGTTGGCATAGAAATTTGAAAATTCAACTTACCAATAGCCATATTTGAAAGGATATCAGTCTGATTTCATTAGAAAATGGGAATCCAGTATTGAGAATCAATTAGTTTTCAAGATTTATACGTCAAGAATTTATAAATTCAAAGATCATGTAAATTTGAAAGCCCAAAATTTTGAGACACAATGGAATAAAAGTGCAATTTTTAATCAATCAAGGAATCACCAATCTTCAATCGCTCAACCACTTCATTTATCACTCGCTCCCTCCCTCTCACTACCTCCCTCGCTCTCTCACTCCCTCGCTCCCTCGCTTCGCTCGGTCGTGCGGTCGATCGCTTACTTTTGTTGGTGTTGTT
>JAQGAR010001193.1:0-10160 GCA_034697865.1 Oribatida sp.
ATAACAAGGTGCACTAGTTTGAGACTTTCTAAGAAGTCTAATCAACGGCTCTTAGATTAAGGATAACTGTTTGTTCATTCTTAACAATATTAGGCTCACATCCTTTGAGATCCATTGACTCGAATCTCAAATTGTTTTGGATATTCTCAGCGGAACTCCGAAGTTATCTCCGAAACACTTCAAACTTTAACGAAAATCAAATGATTTGTTTGTTTTCTCGAGTTTTTAGTTAATTCTGAATTCTGTACTCACTTTGTGCTGAAATTACTGGTTATGAATTATAAAAAGGCAACCAAATGACCATGGTCATCAACACGGAATTCTCATCTTAGTTCAATCTGCTAAGAAAGGAATATAATCTATGTTTTGTTCGTTGTGTATGTGGCCTGGATACTTCCAGAATACTAATGCAAAGAATTCATTAATTATTTGATGAAATGCTTCAAACAATCGAAGAAAAGTCTATTTTATTCAAAGAATTATTAGAGAAAGTGACAGATATTGTGATTTTGATTTCAGAATCAGATTCGTATCGAACAACAATCAAAAGAACTTTTCCTCGAATCAATTTATTATCTTATTTTTAATTCTTTTTTCGCGAGAGTTTCGGAATTCATGACTCGCTTTTGATAAATGTCTTGAATTGAAATATTGAGTCGAATGAAGAAATCAAATTCATTTGTAATAATAATAATAATAAAAGAAAATATATATTATTTGTTGGAATAGAAGGCAATCCGTTATATATCTGTCAAAATGCAAAGAAAAAGCAGAGAATTAATACATTGCGATGTTTTCCTCAAAACAATAAAATTTATGTTTCGGGTGAAAACAAATGCAAGAATTCAATTATAGACCAAATGAGTTGCCTTCAAATTAATGACTTTTCTTAGCGGTCGTCAAATGGCGCAAACTTTGCACTAAGACTTTCTTAACCAATAATAGGTTTATGTGATCTTCCATTTCTTTATTGGACTTATTTTCGCTCCGAATCAATAGCCAGAGTTAATTCAAAACTTTCTTTTTTACTTTTTAGTCATTCGTAGGATTGGAAACTAAGAAAAAACGCATAAATAGATTGGATTTGTTCGTCAGTCACTAAATATTTGACTGAATAACAAATAAAATCCGATTCAATGAATATCTTCAGCCTTTCTATATGTTTATTCAATTTATTCAATGCGACAGTCATTTAATTAACTAATGTTTGGCCGTTATTTTAAACGATAAAAATCTTAAACTCTCTAAACATTAAGTTTATAGACTGTAATAAAAGTTTAAATTGAAAATCAAATCTGAGATAAGATTCGGTTCTTTTATATTCTGTTTCTTTGTTTTCGAAGAATATTCTTAGAGAAGGAGTAAAAACAAATTCAAATCAAAGATATCGAGACATTCGACGAATGCATTAAATTCTCGAATAAAAGTTTCGATTTTCATTCATTCAGAGAAATGCAAGATTAGAAACTGTGGGGGAGTTTAACCGGGTATTAATAACTTGGAGCATGTTCAGTGCAAGCAGGTTGGCTTATCTAATTATCTTTTCTAATCAGGGTTAAATTGAATAGTCACTGATTGAGTGAACGTGAATTGTTGAGATTATGGCCAAGAATACTAATAAGCGGTTTGTATAAAAGCTGTGATTGTGGACAATTGTTTCTAATAGCCGTCGCGCATCCCTGCTTATAAATGAGCCAAGGTCTGCGAGGAATGGCCTCACTCTTTGAATTTAAAAATGATTTATCGCTCTTTATATACAATTTTGGAGAACTTTAAGAATCACGAATTCAGTCGACTTCGAGAGCCATTCATTTAGAGTCACATTAAACATATATTTTCGTATATTTTGGTCATACGTTTCGACGATTCACATAAAAAGTATTTTTTCGTCATAAAAACTGAGAAAATTGTAAATATAAATTCATGAATATATTTATGCTTGCTCAATTTGTAAAGCATATTTGAATAATGTTTACGCTTCAGAATCTTATGTCAAACGCTATCATTTATTCAATATTTCAGTGCTAAATATCCTAGTTAACAAATATAGTTATAAAAGTGTCGATCGAGAGATTAAAATTAAAGGGGTGTGCTTGATTAGTCAAGGGTGTTCTTCTGGATAGAGGTCAGATCATGATAAAATAAAATACTATCTTTAAAAAAACACTTTCAAAACCTTGAAGTTTGCATAAATTAAGTTACCATGTTTTTTAATTGTTATTCTTCAATTCTTTTATTGTGAACTCCATCTAGCTTATTTTTTTAGAATACTCACTTGCCAGGTAATACTAGGTAACTACTAGTGATTATACATGTAAAAATGATTAAGCTTCAGTATAAACTTTTAGAATTGATTTTTATCTAATTTAAATCTATTAAAAGTTACCTTGTTAAATTCTAATAAAAAGGGCTTAACAAGGACAAATGAACCATTAAATATTAAAATACTTTGATTTGGAACATTTTAAGAATATCTGATTTGTGTGAATTGCCTGTGGGTCATTTTTCCATTAGAAAGTCACTTGCAATTGAAGTGATAAATTTTCAATTAAGAGATGTACTTTTTCTTTGAATCTAAGCCTCTTCTCTGTCTCTCCTTTAAGCCAATTCTTTTTATTCAATCAATTTCTGTGAATTGAATTATTTTGAAATCTTTTGGACATTTGTTTGAATCAAAACTGAGATCTAAATTAAGTTATATATAGCTTCGTAAAAAACAACGAACAAAATTGGCTCTTGTTTTTTAAGCCTGGATCAGTTGAATACTAGTTGATTGATCAACAAATTGATTTCATGACTCAAATATTAATGATAGACAGAATTGAGAGAATTATTGCATGTCTAACACAGGATATTCTTGATAATTTTCGAGACTATGTCTGCCATCTATTTTGTTTGCTGTTCAACAAAAACACTAATTTCGTGCAAAGTCTCAATTAATTTAACTTTTTTACAAAAAGTTTAGAAATAAATTAACATTAATTCTGTTTTTTTTTATTCGCAACTCTTTTACAGAGTATTAATCATTTTTCCAGAGATTAGTTTGATTTTCATTCTGCAAATAAACTTAGAATCGCTTCTAAACATTTAAATCCTGTATTAATCCGATATGGTTGGAATAAAAATAACCAAGAACAGGAATATCCAGTCCGATATAGAACAATTTTATAAGAAAAATGATGCGGATGTTTGACAAAACTTAAATAGTTTATCGATACTCCCGAGAGATAAAACTAATTGTGGTGGGAATCGAGTGAATACTCGTTACGTTGTCTATGAATAGCATAACAATTGAGAAAACGGTATTTGAAGCGAAATGTGTTGACTGTCTGTCTGTCTCTCACTTTCTAACCAAAGACTAATCAGTGACCGAATGACCACTTCTTGGATGGCGAACACAAATGGCAGTCCAAATGGAGGACAGTTGCTGTGAGTAAACGATAGTATACCAGTTGTTATTTAAAATTTAGCCGTTGTTTACAATAGTTATAAAAAGGCATAACTTTTGCTTCACTGCTATTGTATGAGAAAATACGGGGAAATCCGATACCGAGAAACAGGCGTTTGGTTAACATTATCCACGAATCTGTTGACTATTAACGTATAAAATCATTACTACATTCTTTAGAAAAGCCACGCAAACTGTACTCTAAGCTTTTGAGCGTGATTTGCAGTTTGAGAGAAGAGCAGCGCATTTGTTGGGGACAGTGGGCGCACAGGCATAGGCGCAGAGGCGGTCGACGGCCATTGTCTATGTCGGCGTTAGGCTGTGCTCAGTGCCTGCAATATAGCGTTCATACATATTATAGTCTTTTGTTCGCATTGAGAGAAAGCATTGATTCAGAGCTCAAACTAATGGCAAAACCCCTAAAACTCTTGAATGCTGTGCCTCTCTATGGCTGTGCCTCTCGTCTGTCCGTTCTCTCCATTAGTGCATTCATAACAGCATTTGGTGTATATGTTGTGTATATTATAAATAAATAGACATTTAATTAATTTGTAAAATAGTATTTGATTTGTTGATTGTCTTCACTTTATTTTGTTTTAATTTAATTAATTGTATAATAATTTGATGAAAAAGTTTAGTTTTAGTGTCAATCGACTCGTTATTATCGGTATTTAATTTGTGAAAACAAATCAATTCCTAAGTTATTTGCAATCGTTTTGCAATTGAATACACATTTTGATTATTTCTCTCATTGACTCTCAATTTGAAAATTATGTTTCAAACGACTGGCAAAAAATGGTGACTATTTTGATAACACTTCCACACAATACAATCCAAACACGTTTTTAACATTTACTCACAAATCAATTATTGTTTTTGCCGTGAGATTACTCGACGGAAGTCTTTTCCGTACACTGTTAGCACGTTTTCAGCCATTCATTACTCAATAGTTTTGAGCCGTTTTTCGGCCAAAACTTGAGTCGTTTACAGATTTTTGATGTTTTCAATAGTTTTTAATGATTTGTTGTTATGTTTAGTAAAACGTAATTATGAATGAAGTTGTTTGGCATCAAGAAAGACATCCATCGCATCACTCGCACCACAACCAACACACACCTCACCCGCACCCACATCATCCTCAGAACAGCCATTCGGCTATCCATCCATCACTCCACCCTCAGGCCAGCAGTCAGTCGGGTCACAGTCATCCCAATCATAGCCATCACACCGTTATGTTAACCAATGGTCAGTCGTCCCAACCGGTGGTCATCTCCGCCAACGATATGCAGAACGCGGTTCACAATCAGAAACACAATCAAAACTCGATTCGATCTCAAGACGACGCTATGGTTCGATACGTCTTTCAGAGACCGCAAACAGATCCAGACTTTCAGAACTACAACAAACAAAACCGTTGGGCGTTAGGCGACGACTCTGTACTCGATGTATGTCTCTCTTTGTTTTGCCGCTCTTTGTCTCAACCCTTTGATGTCAATCCCTTCACCATTGCTTTATTGTTAAAACGTTTAATTTAAATCTCTTTGTCTTAACTGAAGGTCCGACAAAATGACGCCTCAGAACAACTAATTTCTGAATTCCAAGCTCTGGACCTGGAAACAGATGTAAGCGCTTCTAAACTTTGTTATGATCACTGATTGATTGGCTTTCTTTGCGTTTCCTAATATTTTGGAGTGTTTTCAGTCGTTTTGCGTTATTTTAATTATTGATTATATAATAAATAAATAGAAGTGAATGTAAAGTAATATAACGTTACGTTAGGAATGAATAGTATTTCGTCTGACATTATATTAATAATTAAAGCATTGCTCCCAAAAGTATTGCATTTCACGAATCCATTGAATTTTAAATTAGATTACTTTGAATTAGACTTTTATCTCAACCAAAAGCCAACTGTTTTTGAGAAATTAATCATAAATTTTACAGAAATTATTGTTTTGAAAGTATTTAATGTTTTAGAGTTCAATAGCTTTCAATTGACTCTCAATTATTGATTGATTAGAAAATAGATATAAATATTTGATTTGTAAACCTTTTATTGTTTTATTGCTATTAAGGGCTACGCGTCTACTAAAAAGATATGGGGAATGGAAGAGCACAACCCGCAAATGAAACATCCGGACGATCCCAAAGGTTTATTTTTGGGTGAACCTCAATGGGGTCGGGCAGACGTTGGTGGTTCCACGTGGAGTACCGGCGCTCATAATGAGAATGCTTCTGATCACGCCGTGTCGCAGCCCATCATGGTCAACTCTAGAAGAAGTGGTTCCTATCCTGGAAGTGAAGGCCCTGCAATGTTGAGCCCCCGTTCCACTGATACGGGAGGTTTGGGAGTCAAAATGGTTGAATATGTGTTGGGGAGTTCGCCCACTGCTAAAGACTTGGACGGAAGAATGCAATCACGTCTTCAAGCATTAGAAAAGCATAAGAAGCAGATGAAGGGCGGACATAAGGAGAACAACGTAGCGCTGGCGGCCATTCAGAGCAATGGTATTATGCAAAACGGTTTGGACGACGATAACAAAATGTTTAACCGAACCCCTGGTTGTCATCAATTAGAAGACGACAACGATTTGGCCAAAACTCACGGCTTAGTCAACGACATGTCCAAAATTAAAAGTGATGGCTTAATGCCGACCGGAATGCCTTCAAATATGTTAGCGGGAGGTCACGGCCAGCATTTCGGCGACGCCTTCGCTGAACAGGTGGGAATGGAAGCCCTGCAGTTCGGGGGTGACTACACTTCACATTTAATGCATTCGATCGAATCGCCCGGAATTCTCGATTATAATAATCCGATATATCAGAGGCCAAACCCATCAACCGGTCAGATACCGCCCGCCTTATTAGCTTCACATCAGCAACAGTTTAATTTAGCCCAACAGCAAAGTCAAGGTATGCCTCATCAAAATCCAGCAATAGGCGGACCGCCCACAGGAAACGGCAATAACCCATTTCAACCTCAAAATGCTTACTATGGCACCGACCCATTCTCAGCATCGATGGGACACATTATACCTGCCGGCCCTCCTCAAGCTATGATGGCTCAATACTACGGTCTGCCTCCATGGGGAATGTATCCAGGTATGATACAGTCAGGCCAAGTAGGAGGACAGTCAACGCCCCATCTTCAACAGCAGCAACAACAATTAATTGCCCAAAGGAACGGCGGCCGACCCTTGACACCACAGGGACCTAATGATAACTCTGGTACTCCTCAAGCAATGCAAGCGGGTCAGTACCAAATGGTACCGCACGGGTATTATGACCAAAATGGGTCAATAGCTATGATGGGAAACACTGGGCGAGGAATGAATCCGACGACAATGCGAATGATGCCAATGATTGTCAACCAATCGGCAAATAATAACATCCGAATGATGCCAAACGCCGGCCAATCGGCACAACAACACTCGGCTCCTCCTAATGCCATGTTTTCACAGAATGGCTCTAACGGGCCAAACAATGGAATGTACTCTTCGGGCGCCAACTCTCAGATGCCATATCCAAACTCGTCGTCGGGAGTGCCTAACTTTTCCAACGCGTCAAATGGCAATCAAATGAATTTCAACCCTAATATGAGTCGTAATCAGGTCCAGAGTTATGGTAACAGTGCTTTGGGACCAATCGGTGCATCCATTGCATCGGGAATGGGATTAGGAAATAGTTCGCCGCGAAGAGAGTCATTCGATGGTCGGAGAGACGCGGGGTTAGGAGGAATGTTCCCCAATAGTCTCGACGGACAATTTTCTCGCCATATCGGCTCAGGCCATAAGAACGGCCAGTTCTATGGTTTAGGTCCTGGAATCGCATCTCCTGGACCTATTGGAATGTTACCGCCAGCCCAAAGTCTAACCCCTCCCCCATCTTTGGATGGATCAAATAGTAGCCTAAACCTTAATGCATTGAGTGGTCGATTAATGAATGCCGCGCCCGGAGCTGAGGCCAAATATATGGTCAGAAATGGACAGTTAGGCGGAAGTATGTTTGGGTCATCCAATTCTTCGTTTAATAATCGAATGTTAGCGCGAAAGTGAGTCCCAAAACAATAATTTTTTAACCGATTTCTAAACAAATTCTCGATTAACAGCTCGTCATTAGAGAAGTCGAGCGGACGAAGTCGTCTTTTGGAGGACTTTCGTAATAATAGGTTCCCAAACTTACAATTGCGTGATTTGGCCGATCATATCGTGGAGTTCTCTCAAGACCAACATGGCTCACGTTTTATTCAACAGAAGCTGGAGAGGGCGACCCCGGCCGAAAAGCAAATGGTCTTCAATGAGATTCTTAACGCGGCTTATAATCTAATGACTGACGTATTCGGCAATTATGTCATTCAAAAGTTCTTTGAATTCGGAACACCAGAACAAAAGCAGGCTTTGGCTCAGAAAGTTAGAGGACATGTCTTGCAGTTAGCGCTTCAAATGTATGGCTGTCGAGTCATCCAAAAAGCCTTGGAATCAATACCTCAGGACCAACAAAAAGACGTTGTCAAAGAACTGGACGGACATGTCCTCAAATGTGTCAAAGACCAGAACGGCAACCATGTTGTCCAAAAGTGCATCGAGTGTGTAGAACCGGCGGCCCTTCAGTTCATAATCAATGCATTTCAGGGACAGGTATGCAAATTTGGCTCACTTAAAGAATTCAATGATTAATTGATTTGTGGATCAGGTATTCGCTCTGTCAACCCATCCTTATGGTTGTCGTGTAATCCAACGTATTCTGGAGCACTGCAATGGAGAGCAGACCACTTCAATATTGGAAGAATTGCATCAAAACACCGAACAACTGGTTCAGGACCAATACGGCAATTATGTGGTCCAACACGTGTTAGAACACGGAAGACCCGAAGACAAGAGCAAAATCATTCATATGGTCAGAGGAAAGGTCTTGAATTTGTCGCAACACAAGTTCGCGAGGTATGTCCTCATTTCTTTACGAAATTTGTTTCTCTTATTCTAATATATTGGACACCAATAGTAATGTTGTGGAGCGATGTGTGACTCACGCGAGTCGTCCCGAAAGGGCGTTACTTATTGAAGAAGTTTGTACTTATAATGACAGGTAAGTGCTTATTTTGGTCAAGATTTAGGTCTGATCTAATGGTTGTGCTTCTATGCAGTGCCTTATATACGATGATGAAAGATCAATACGCTAATTATGTGGTCCAGAAGATGATCGAAGTGGCAGAAGCGCCACAACGCAAATTACTATTGCAGCGGATCCGTCCACATATGCCGGCGCTCAGGAAGTACACGTACGGCAAACACATTCTGGCCAAATTGGAAAAGTATATGATGAAGAGCTCGGATTTGGGGCCCATCGGTGCGCCGCCCAACGGTTCGCTTTAAGTTAGACTTCGATTTGCAAAATATGACTTTTGAGGCAAACAATCACTCGGTTTGTGTTTCGCTCTTATCTTTAATATCATATAATTGTGTTATTAATGTCTCTCATCAATGGTTTCGCATATTTTTTAAGTCACTTAACAGTCATTTGCAGTCAATTTGTTGTCACTTTTGTGTGACTTTTCGATTATATTTTCGATTTACATGTTTTTGTCTTTATTTCGACAATTGATGGGATTATTATTATTATTGTTTCTATTAATGACTGGACTTTAATTCGTTATCAATTATAGACGTCTGTCGTTCTGACAAATCATGAAATTCTTGTTTATTCAGTCATTTATCACAATTTCCTCCATTTCGTAGTTTTATTTTATTTTTCTTTCAATTATGACTTAAATTCTGTTCCCATTAGAAGAGATGAAAGAAGACAATTGAATGAAAAGTTCCTTTCATTTTATCATTTAATGTCAAATAACGTATATATTTAGTGTAATTATTAGCCATAAATCAAACTATTATTCAGTTATTCGGAAAATCTTCAATATTTTAGACGATTAGGTGCTCTCTCTGTTCATTCTTTCCTCAATCGAAAGCCAGTAAAACTAGTGTTTCATTTGAGTCCTTAATTTATATGTATTATTGATATTATTATAATTTAATTTTGAATTAAAGAATAATTTAACGTTTTGTGTGGTGGCGGACGAGTATTCTTTAGTTGTTTTGGACGCTTGGGTTTGTTCTATAGCTTAAGAATATTAGCGTATATTTAAAGGAATGCCTTAAATATTAATTTTCATATTATTATGAAATGCATTAATCAAATGATTTAAGCGTTATTTTGGTCTTTAGTTTGTTTTTGTTGCGCAAAACGGTTCACAACTTCAGTGAACTTTAGCTCAAAGATGTTTTCGTGTTTTGAATGCGATAACAAACCCAAGTCTGGACTGCAGTGCATGTGATTGAGCTTTCATTGTAATCATAGTTATGAACACAATTAATACTATATATATACATATTATACATAAATCTATATAATATTATAAATATATATAACTGTAGTAAACAAATGTATAGCTTTTCCCCTTTGTTTTGGAATTTAATCATCACTTTCTCTAATCGGATGAAAAATATGATCGAAATTTGTATTACATTTTATTAGCGATTATTATATATTTTCATTGAATATTTGCATTGCATTGCGAGACAAACACATTATTTTAAGTCAATGTCTAAAAATTTAATCAATTGATTGACAATTAACTGACAATTAATTATATATACATAACTCGAATTGTAAATTGTCTTTACTATTGAGAAACAAAATTAGTTTATTATAAGCA
>JAQGAR010001194.1:0-10158 GCA_034697865.1 Oribatida sp.
TTTTGTCACACACTTTATTATCTTTTCAGAGCTAAAAAACATTTGGGAGATCACAGGCCTCACAGAGAGCGCAGTTTATCATTGATTTTCATCATTGCTGATAACTGCGCAAGGGGCATAGGACAAATGCCCCTGAATTTTAGCTAATGTAAGCATTTCTGCAATTTTTAGAGGGATTCCAGAAATTTTACAGTTTCATAACAATTTCCTCTTTACCCACTTGAAAATTTTCACTTAGAGACCCCCCCCTGAAGTTGAGAACCTTGCTCATCGCTGATTTTATTTGGTAGTTTTGTTGAAAATATTTGTTATTTTAATTTTATTCCTAAAAACACTTTCAGCTTTAATTCAGAATTGAATTAAACGTAAAATTGAATTATCTATCTCTTTTTTCTTTTGCCGGAACTCAATAAACAAGTTGTCAGTCGAAAAAATTATCTAAACTTGCAATTCGTTTTAGCGATAAAGAAAAAGAGAGAAAAGTTTTGATTTTTTTATGCAATCAGTTCTCTAATGATTTGTGATTCAGAGCTAAGGAATAAAAATCCGTTCCTTCAAGTGATAAACGGTTTTAACGAATTGTTTGGACAATAAATTTCTTTTGTGAAACGATAGATACAAATCTTGACAGAAAATCAGAAACAAATCAAAAGCACTGAAAACCTGAATTCACATTAAATTCTTGCAAATCAAATGCAAAAATTTCAGTAATTCTTACACTTTTTTCACTTTGGGTTAAAATCTGTTATCCCATTAAAATTAAATACTTATGAAATGTGCAAGCTATAACTCTTTTTTTGCTTTATAATTTATGCCTTTTTATTTCATCTTGGCAACTATAAAACTGCTGGACTACAGGGAGACTTAACCTGCTTGTTTTAAATGATATTAGCAATAATTGTCAAATGATGTTGTTGAGACCATCTTGCTCATCTCCCATTTTACCTCTTGTCTGATCAGTGATCTCTGAGGCACTGTTCACCACTTATTCCGTCACTTAGTTTCGAGTATGAAATATACGTTAGATTTGTTGGTTGAGCGCAAACTTTAGGTTCTTTACCTCTTTTATGCGATAATACAGTTAATGACATTATAAACACAACACAACTTCTGTGCTCATGAGCTCCGTTCCTAATGAGCTAAGCATTAACGGCTCAGCACAAGTGGTCGGCCAATTGATGGGCCCTTAAACTAAAGACAAAGACTTCTGATTAGGTATTCGTGTAAAGAATCACGAGATTTGAGAAATCAGTTCACAAATTAATTACCGAAAGTAATAAAAAAAAGAGTTTATTTTGAGCCCAAAAAGCATTTGAACCGAAATCACGTTTTTATAATAATTTGCATTTATTTAAGACTAAAATCAAATAATTATTTTTTAAAACCAAATGAAAAGTACTTCAAATTAATTAGTATTCAAAATTCGTTCGAATGAAAAGATCCAGGACTTAAATCTGCTTCAAGTGAATGAAGGTTCACATATTTCAATAAATCAGCAAACTCATTTGTTTAATTTTATTCGTATCAATGCATGAGCTTTGTTTACAAAGTTCAGACTAAATTTCAGAGATGTGCAAGGGAATAAGTATTCAGTTATTATAAAAATTTGGTATAATTTCCATTTTAAAAATATCTCGTTCACAAGTTTATAAGTGAATCCTGTTATCTGTTTTCAAAAATAATATCGATCCTTTTTCATATTTTCAAGATAGTGTGGTAATACCTGCAATCCCTGCAAATTATTGCAACATCCTGCGCCTGGCTATTTGCAGTGAGAGCGAGGATAGGGTCTGACTTCACTTTCCATTCTAGCGATGGCTATATTTAGGTGATGTTCGATGAGTTGATCGCAAACTTTACCAAATTTTGTAGTCATTTACTGCAAAACAGAGTCTGACATAACTCTACCGTTATTTTTAGCCACAAAATGTTCGGCCCATTATTCTAGTGATGAGCCCAAGGTTTGAAAACTAAAGCTCAGCCGAAACACTTTCTCCCCAAAAATAACTGATCCAAGAAGGAGATAATGTGTTCCGCAATAAGTAAAACAAAATACATTAAACTATAAGTTTGGAAAAATCCGGGATTTTTGTAAACAACATTTATGTAATCCAAAGCCGACTGTTTTTGGCCTTAAATATGATATTCTATCACATTTTGGTCCGACTTCGGGTATTACTCGGGCTCTTAACCTGCCAAATACTAGTCCGCCCACAACATTGCAGTTACAGCAGAAATTCTTGTGTCTATCCCTTCATATTAGTCGAGATTTTTGAAAAACAACTCAATTGAACTGAATTTAAATTTTATTTATTTGTTTTAAATTAATTTTCGGAAAATAATGAGTAAACTAAAGATTAGTGTAACTGAAAGGGAGCGCAACTTTTGCGAAGATGAAAGCCACGCCGTCACTGATAATCACACAGAAGTGGTCTTGGTTAATGATGCCGACGATCAGAAGCCACTGGATAAGGCCAAACTCACCGAGCTTATGGGCAAGTTGGGCAAAGACCTGAAGGTAGTCGAATTGGGAGGACTCAAATTGGACAATGATTCCGTGGGTCTAATTGTTAATTGTGGCGCTGCTGTAGAATGTATTCGTATTTATGATTGCACCGGAGTTACCGATGAAATACTTAAACTAATCGGTAATTTAAATTAATTTTTCATTTTTTAGTCCTTTGTTGGAAACCATTTGTGAAAGGAATGACCGCTTTTCTCGAATGAAAGGAACGTCCGTTACTATTATGTAATTTTTGGTGTGTTTTTAGGTCAGAGGTTCAGTAAATCCCTAAAACACGTCGAACTGTTGGGTTTCTCTACTTTTTACACAACGGATGGCATAAAAGCCTTGATTACATCGATTGGTAATTTAGAGGCCATACATATTGACTCGAGTATAGCTGTGTTGGCCTCTTTGCCCGGTACTATCACTAATCTCAAACACGTCTGGTCTAAGGTCGGCGGTGGAGAAAAGGAAGCCCTCCAACAGTTCACTGTTAGCACACATTTCTCAATTTGAACTTAACAAGTACTTGAGATATTGTTTTCACAAGATTGTTTTTGTGATCCTCAGATAAAATACTCTCAATATTTACGCCATTTGGACATCACTTTCTCGGGTACAAGAAGTGAGACACCAGAATATGCGGCGATCATCGCGAACCTCGTTAACGTAAGACCTGTTCCATCAGGAATAGCTAGAAATTTTAATGCAGGTCAAAAGTCCTGTTACCCAAATTGTTATTTTTAAACTTAATATTTGCTCCTGCCTGTGCAACCCTAATTTATACAACCTAATCTATAAGCCTTTAGCTATCCCTTGGTTCAATTCAATTTGAATCACATTTTGTATTGATTGCAGTTATTTAAGCTGTCGGTAACGGCCACCGGAGACACACCAATCGATAGCCAAATAGGACTGATTGGCGATAAATTTGGACCCAATTTCAAAGAGCTTAATATATGTGTCTGGTCGGGTGGGGACGCCCTTTTGGATGGTATTAGTAAGTTCACTAATTTGGAGACTTTGACCCTTAATGGGAGGTCACCCATGAGACACATGGACTTCAAGCTGAACACTAATCTGCAAAAGTTGTCTGAATGCAAGAAATTGAGACATTTGAGACTTATTCTGAAGAACCACAACCCGAACCTCTTCGATAACATTGACCAATATCTGCCACAATTGGAGATTTTAGAGGTGGTGGGTCTGGACATAGGTGACAGTGCACTCAAAAGTTTGGCCAAACTTAAAAATATCAGTTTCCTTGATATCACCTCACCTGTTCTCTCAGATAACGGTATGTCATTTATGAGCCAATAATAGGTGTGTGTGTCGGAGTGTTTTGTGTTTGAAAATTGGGCTTTAGTGGAGGGAATACCTGTAGAGAGGGTCACATTGTGTGGGTGTTTTCCAAAGCAAGTTTCATAAAAAGAATGGTTTTGTTGGGAAACAAACAAAATATTTAAGTCTTAGGCGACAGAAATAGTCTTTGATTTGTATGAGTAAACTGTTATTCAATAAGTGAGAGGGCGTACTGACGGGTCGGCCACAAAAATAAATGCAAAAAAATAAGTTCAAAGTCGTTATTCACTCGAAATGATTGACAAAAGCGGAAAAACAACAATTTTGGCCATAAATCGAAAACCATTAAAGAGTCCTTTCAAAGAATATTTTTCTTTGAGGCAACAAATACAAGTCTTAATCGCCACTAATAACCAGGGTATTTATCTATCGGGAAGACCTACCGGCTACTCATTTCGAGACATTAGAGTCACAGATATTATTTATGGCAATGGATTAAAATTATGTTTAATACAATGGGTATGTTACGAGTCATTCGAGTGCAATGAAGTCCTCCTTCTATGTATGACTGGGTTCCTGTGCTCTTCAGACTTAATGATTGCCCGCACGGATCGCTTCCAAAGCTTTTTGAGACACTAATTATCACAATCGCAACACTTTATTGCCGACCATTTATTCTGAAGTCCGTCGCCTTTCTCTCACTTTCCCTGAGCTCATTATAATTTACAATTCCAGTGCCAATTCTGACCCCCAGGAGTGCACATAATTATAACTTTTATGTTCTTAGAATATTGCCTATCCGGGATAGGCTATCCCTATCCATATACCGAATCCCTGTTTGTTTGCAAATCGTATTAAATGCTCATTAACTCAATGAACACACTTTTGACTTAAATTTTTGATTTTGTTTACTATTTTATTCGAGATATTAATCAAATTTATTTCTCTCATTGCAGGTGTTATTCAACTGATTGAGGCCAGTCCGAAATTGACCTGGTTCCGGCCCAATGGCGGTGATGTAATTAGCCCTGATCACACGCCAGTGGGACCCAAAACACTGGACGCGTTCGCATCGGCTGCCAGAAAGCGAGCTGACACTCAGTTCGAGATACTGTTCAATACCAGCGCCAAAGTTGATATAGATGCCCGGAAGGGTAGTCTGCCGGCCAATGTGTCGGTAAAACTGGTCGACTCACCATTTTTACTATCATTTCCCGGGTCTACCCCTCGAGGCTTCTAAACGCTTTGAAATGAATAAAATGTTTTTTCCAAACCTTTTTTCGCTGAATTTTATTCAATTATTTGAAAAAATACTTATTTTAAAAGCAAAACAAATGTATTCTCTAATAGACAGACAATTATTGCTTTTTTACGATTACTTTGCACTGAATTCTCGTCGAAAATAAATCAAATGATTTGAAAATCAATTGAAATGTTTCTGAAAAGAAAGAAAAACTAATTTTAAGTCAAATGACTTTTCGAAGAAACAAATTTTGTAATGAATTTTAATTTTCAATTAAATGAGTTTTAAAAGACTTATTGATCATTAAATTGTAATAAATTTGTTTTTCCTTGTATTTTATGCTATCGTTTAATATATTTCACGATTTTTTTTTGTTTATTTTGGAAAGGAATTCAATTTTTTCCCAAAAAAAGACTGAAAACTATATTTTCGAATATTTATTATATTAATGTGTTTTAAATTAAAACTAATTCAGAGCTCAAAGGAAGGGCTAAATTTGATTTATAAGATTATTAAAAAACTTATTAAGCAAAAAAAGAAACTTATTGATGGATAGAAATAAGTCTATAGATAGGGTAAAAATTATTAATATTCTGGTCATTAAACTTGTTCATAGATAAGATTGTTATTCAAAATATTAAAAAATAATTTATTTCAATCGATGTTTAAAATAAATTAATCAAAATTATTAAGTTTTTCTTAAAACACCTCAAGTTTTATATAAACTTTTTTCTGTTGAGAAATGTTTTTGTTTAATAAATAATAGATTGAGAAAATGAGTAAATCTTTTCCAAGAAATGATGATTTGTTGAGCAATACTGAGAGGAGTAATACATTTTAATTGTGTTACAAATTTGGCGGACATTTAAAGAGCGCCGAATAAATAAGTTAGATATTGAGCCAAAATAGCGATCCGTTTAAGGAAGTGATGCACCGATTGTAGGACCGAATGAGAGGAGAGAGCTCTCTATGAGGAAGAGCTGATTATATCATATAAATCACTGGGTATTATATTAAGAGCGGAGGAATTGTCGGCGTTTTCCAAGTACTGTCAGCGATCAGTACTGATTGCTCGGCCCTATCATCTCGTTTGCCATCATTTAAAAGCTTCTTATTCTTCGACAATGAAATGCTTTTGACGTTACAAACACTTAATGCGAGAAAACGATAGTGGAGTTCCCCCACAAAACTCTTGTATATCGTGAATCGTATATAACGCTATCATATATATAATAGTATAATAGTGTAGATATAAGTTTAGTTTAGCGAAAAATAGACACCAGGAATAGTTTGTCTCAAACATATTACTATTTCCAGGAATAGCGAATCGCTTTGGAGGCTATTGTATTGACCGGTGCTCTGAGAACAGCATACAAGACTCCAGTGCCTCTCAAAGCGCCAATTGTTTCCTCGAAAATCGTGACGATTAGAGACAGAGTGCGCTTTTGGTGCCTTTCCTTTGACTGGCCATCACTAGGAAGAGACCGAATGGCTTTCCACTAAAAACTATGAATTATTTACTAATTTTTGACACAAAACGCCAAAAACAAGAGAGGAGTTGCGTTTAAAGTACCGGTGCTTTTATAGACAGTATTCGCTATAATTCAGGACTAAATTCTGTTTAAATGTTTACAAAAATTTTTGTTAAACTTTTTTCCTATGAAATGAAATTATAATTCTTGTAATTTATGCCGAAAAAGGTTACAAATTATTGGTTTGAAGTCATTTTGGTTAAAATTTTGATTGAAAGATCAATTCATTATTCAATAATTTTGCGAAAATATTTGATTTCATATCAATCGAGAGAAAACATTTGACTCTTATTAATCTCTGAGTTATAATTGACATAATTATTGAGTGAAGTGTCAGACAAACTATAATTAAGTGATTGATCTCTGATTTCTTATTCACTGAAAATAAAAACTTTTGAGACTTTTATAAGGCGTCAGACATTCAGTGATTTTGTTTAAGAACTTTTAGAATGTTGAGAGAGAGAGAGAGAGAGAGAGAGAGAGAGAGAGACTTTTAATCAAATATGTTTTGTTTGAAAACAAGTTTATGTTTAAATGGTTTGAATGAATAATACAAATGCTATTGAATTGAATTTGGAAAATAAATTGAGAGTTGGAGTCACTCCCTATCTCTCCCAAAATCTAATCAATTATTCAAACAAACGAATCATTGAGAGAAGAATTCAATAAATTCTTAGAAGAATTTGCTATTCCTCTGAACTGTCGTTCAAACTGACTAACTATTTGAAAGGAACGCCATAAGAAATTGTTGGCAAAAACTGTGGAGAGACTCACAAATCATTGTTGACTCAAACGAAGAAATTTAATAATTCTCTCATAAAAAATGATTGCATAAAACATTATATTTTATTTAAGACAATTTTGCCGCTCCCGGTGCTCAATAATTGTCAGATATTATGGCCATCAGATATGTTGGAGCGATAGTGGGGAGCGATAGAGCACAGTATACAACTTTAGTGGACCAAAATTCTCGTTTTGCTAATGAGATTGTTATTACAGTTTGAATAACGAATATACAAACGAATTCAAAGGCAATGGCATATCGGAAGCACATACACATCTCTGAGTGAATGCCACTGTTTTGGCCGTTTTATGTCGTTTTGGGACGATTCGGATCGCTATTTCATTCTGAGCTTTTCAGGGAATGAATGTGTTTCGCTGTCCAAAAATAATTTGTTGCCATGAATTATGTCCAACACATTCACAGTTATTGTTATGTTCGGCCAACGGACAGTCTTTGACCCAACTACTCATTGCTTCCTCTAAATGACCAGGGGTCGCCATCACTCTGACGAATCAATCGATTGAATCTCTGTACTGTGAAAAATTAGATTATTGTAATCTGAGTCCTTTTACTTAGCTAGGGCATGGATGCCCCCTTTTCTATTTAGCTACAATTACCAGTTGTGGTCTAATCCTGTTATAAAATAATCCCTATTACAGGGCCGGTAGTTATTCTTAAGTTTTTTCCGAACAAAAGCCATTTCCTATCGATTTTGTAAGTAATTGGCTCTCTCTCTCTCTCTCTCTCTCTCTCTCTCTCTCTCTCTCTCTCTCTCTCTCTCTCTCTCTCTGTTTTTATTATAGATTTGGAGTTTTATGAATCAATTGGAGCACAGAATAGAATCTAAAGTGAAATTAGTCAATACATAAGAGCAGAGTAAAAGTCTTCTTATTTTGAGTACTTGTAATAAAACTGAAGGTATGTTTGTGTCGATTAATAGTGGTTTCAAATTGAAAAACGGATGACATTTTGGGAACGGAAACAGAGGTTAAGGCTGTTTTGTGTTTGTTGTATAAATTAAACTTTACTATCAGTATATTGAGTTTGAGAACAAACTAAAAGTTTTGCTGAAAGTGTGGCCACAATATCAATATATCCTATATAACTAATAGTATCAGTTAAACAGTAATCGTCTGTTAGTTTTCTTAACCAAAGACCCGATTGAATGGGTATTCGAGGCAACAGTCAGTCAGAGAGTGAATGAACACAATTGTGAGTTACGGCAGATGTGAACCAATGCCTAAACACTTGGAAATGGCTTTCAGTTAACATTGAGTTCAAGAAAGAGATGAGGAAAGAAAGAAATGACTAAATGAGTGCTCAGAGAGAGAGAGAGAGAGAGAGAGAGAGAGAGAGAGAGAGAGAGAGAGAGAGAGTCTTTGCATATTTTGGAGTAAATGTTGAGGAATACTCTCTGAGGGAAATGTAATTTTAAAGTAGTTTCCTTCAAATATCAAACCTCATGAGAATATTTTGTTGCCTCTCCTTTCCATCCGTCACTCTTCAAATGTGTTTTTATGTTATTATTCCCGGTGCTTATGATCGGGTAAATGTTGGTATTAGGAATAGCTGTGCTGTTAATTCAATTATGTAAATCAGATAAATAGTCTTCACATCAGAAAAAGTTGATTAATTTGAGAGCATTTTCTCACGAAAGCGTCGATTGGGTCATCAAAACTGACTTTCTGTTTATTCCGAGCGCTTTATTTTGTGCACTTTCTGTGAGAAAAGCAATTTAGGGATAAATGAAATTTGAATTTTAAAAAATTTGTTTTCCAGAAAATTTTGAGTCAATTCCCAAATAGAATAAGAATGGGAAGGGATAACAGTTATGAAAAATTAGTCAGTAGGCTATTGGGGCACATGGTGCTATTTATGTGTGTGCCTTAGTCTAACTGTTTCTTTATTTTTATGCCTTTCCTTTTGTGGTGACTGACTGTTGGCTTATGGAAAGAAAAAATAGTAAAAAACACTGCCTTTCTTTCTGTATATTTAGTCCTCAAACAAACTGACACTAGAGTTGTGATGGCTGTGCAACTGTCGGTCCCTTCCTCTTCTCATTCGTAGGCTTTCCGTGAATGTCATTCATTTTTTCTTTTTGTATTGAGTTCAAAGTCAAAGCAGTTTCTTACAGTTTTCAGGTGAAAGTCTTTTCTCATTTGTGAGCTTTTATTTTGGTTTTACTACTGACTCGAAAAGCACTTAAAAAATTGCAGTATTTTTAGAAATTGTGTTTAACAGTACTTTTATGCTGTCCGGGGACTAGACTTTCCCTTTTTCTTTCAGTTTGGGACTGTAGGGGATTACTGGTTATTAGCAAAATGTACGCTATTTGAGGTTAATTCTGAAGAAGTAGACAATAAATCTGAGCCTGTAAAAATAGGTTTCGCTTAACTTTGTGTTGGTTTGAGGTCGTAAAATTGGTCTTGACCAATTATTTTGTCAGTTGCTTTAGCTTTTTTTCTAAAAAGATATTATATGGGACTTGATTTGAGGGTTTGCCTTAAATCTGATTCATTTAAGCGAAAAGTTTTTAAACAAATTCCTTGATTTGTTTTTTTGAGAATTTGATTTCATTTGAGCCAATATTTCGTTGTGAGAGCACTCGATAATTAAGGCATGTTCACCACATGGATTGGAATTTAGATTAAGCACAATAAGGATTGAAAAGATTATCATTTACGAGTTTGGCACTTAAATTGAAAAACAGGATTGGTTATAACCTACTATTTTACCTACAAAGTTTTAACTGACACTGATAACTATTGAAAAATAAATTAAACTCATTACA
>JAQGAR010001195.1:0-10156 GCA_034697865.1 Oribatida sp.
GCAAAATTGCGCCAGAACCAATCATTTATTACAACAAATACCAATTTTTTCTTAACGTCTGATATTTGCAGACCTTTTTTGCCCAAAAATTTCTTTTTATATATTTCTATCGCAAAGAAACAGAAAAAAGTTGTTTTATTTTCAGACAATTCTTCTGATTTCTAGCATAACGTATGAAATATTTAAGACTAAAGTAAAGCAAAGATAAAAATCGTTTCAATTTTTACTCTGTTTATTGTATCAGTTCTTAGATATTGTTTGTTATCTCATATTTGAAATTAAATTTCAAACGTATTTCAAAAATAAATAAAAGGATTTCCAAAGTGTTTTGGAAAGAAATGAATTTCCACTTCAAAGCCTCTCATTTCCAAAATGGGATTTTTAAGAAAAACAGATTAATCTTACGTTTTATTCAGAATTACAATTCAAATGACATTCAAATGACTTTAATTTTTAATTAATATTCATTTGAATTAATCCTTTGAATCAAATTATTTTCCATTAAATAAACGCTGAAATTGTTTAATAAAACTGTTTTTAATTAATAATTATTATACATTAGAAACGATAATTAATTTCAATTCATTTTCAACCAGGATAATATTCTATAATCAAGTCTGTTATTAAATTTACTCATTTAATTGAAATTAATGCTCAAAATTTTGGCACTAAATTGAAAACCTTGTCTACAAATTGAGTCTTAAAGCGAGGAAAACAGTATTTTATGAACCCATTCAACATAAATGTTCAGATAAAAACCAAGATTAAGTATCTTTGATAAAACGAGATCGTGAAAATATAATCACCAAGCCAATGATTAATGAATTCCTTTGGAAATCCAATTATATCAGTTTATTTTTAAATATTTTAACTTGATTTACTGTTTGTTTTCAATCTTGGTACTCAAAGAGCTCTGGCAGAAGGTCAAAAACAAGCCAGATCGTATGTGAAACATCAATCAATATTTAAACAATGAGTTCATTCAACTTTTGTTTTATTCATATTTTCATTGAGTTATAAAATATTTCTCATAAATTTTCAACGAAATAAAAACAAACGATTCATATCTTTCAGAAAAATCATTATTAAAGCATAAAATAATTGTTAACGTTTTTGTTTCCTCGAAGTTTTTTGTTTTGCATATTCTGCTGCCAAATAAAAAAATCCAATAATACTAATCATTATTCAGAACTTATGGCTTATTTGCATATAAATAAAAGTCAGCAAAAAATAATAATAACAACAAAACAGATGAAATAATAGACTTGGAATAGGAGTTACAAACAGCTATTGATTCAAAGGCAAACATTTTAATGAAATATTAATAATATATTTGCGTTGAATTCCTGTCCTATTTATTAGGAACACATAATATTCATGATATATTTGTATAAACATTAGTGTTATTAGCACTATAGATATGGCACCCAAGAACAGCAAGGCCCTCCCCTCCATCAGCCATAGCTCTCTTTACTAATATTTACATAAAAATCACATCTAATAATAATCTTTTGGTATACCAGTCCTCTATTCAATGATCAATGTTTTGGCCAAAACCTAAACCCCTAAATGACTCTTCACTGCACTACACTTCAGCCGTTAATAACAAAATATCGCATCTATTAGAGTGTTATATAAATATTATAATAAATAAAATTATCATTTAATAGCTCTCACTATCCCTAACCATATGAATGGTATAGATCGGTATACCAGTAACGGTGGTTAGGAAACGTATTTACAGGTCATTCCATCCTTGAATGCTAAGAATCAATTCGTATAAATGCATCATTAATTTCTATATAGACAAGAAACAAAACTTTGTCATCAACACAATTACTTCTTATTTTTTAGGGCCCTATCTTTAGGAGAATTATTCTTATTCTGTGCCTTTACTTCAAGAGTCGTTGTGTTTAGTTATTCATCAGTTAAATGGACGGATGAATAAACGAATGTATGGCTCGATTGCAGAAACCAGAAAAATCGTCTTTATTTTATTCACTGAAATCAGATATCATATAAATGCATCACTGATGTAATTACCAAGGTGGAAATTGATGTGATTTCTGGCAGAAATGATTAAAGCATACAAAACTAATGATTGAATTATTTCCTGGTGTTTTGATTACTAGTTTATCGAATTTATTTTTATACATTTTTGTTCAAAATCACAAAAACGCATTATTGAATTATTGTTAAATTCATTTTTAATGGGCGTATCTAACTTTTAATTTTTAAAGTGGAAATTCAATAATTTCCATATCTCATAACCTCAACATGGATATATTACATGATCCTAAAACATCCAGTCTCATAAATTATCAGTTTATCTAATTATCAATGAAATTTCATATGACTTATAAATTGTCACATGGAATCAATTTGGGCTTAGCACAAGGCCAATTATTCGATCAACAAAGATATTTTATATTCTATACTTTTATTACTTCTTTTCCCCAAGCTAAGCTTTTCTCTTTCAATTACCAAAGTTTTAATCCTTTCCTGCATTCAATTAAACTTGCTTGATTATCCTTTTGAATCATTGAATTCCTTGTTATCCTCAAAACTAATTCATTAGTTCTCCGATCCTCTTGTATCGAATAACAAAAATATTGAATTTTAATGAAATCTCTTTCAATGAAAGTTATGACAACTATTTTGTTATATAATAATCGAAATAATAATGAAATGTCTATCAGTTTGTAATTGAATTGTTTGTCTCGTGTTTTGTATTAAATTAAATCACGTATTGCATAGAAAATAGTAGAGAAGAGTATAAAAACAGCAAAACAATGAAAAAACTGCTCAGGAATTAGAGTCAAACCGAAAACCAAAATCCTAACAAAACACAACACAAACGAAAAGCCGATATAATTAGATTAAGATTTACTTTTGGGTTTCACTTTCTTTTACTTTTATTCCATTAAAGCAAACATCTCTGTGTTATACCAGTGAGAGGGCTGACTGCTACGAGAGGAGAGCCTACTGTGAAGTAGGAACTGCAGTCGCACTTGCATTAAATTTTAATCGACTAAATTAACTTTTATTCCCAACAATATATCCACGAATAGTGAAGAGACAATTGAATTGCAGAGAGAAGAAACTTTTAACTCCAAGCTATTCATTTAATTAGAATGATGGCAAGGTGCTTATTCCTTGATTTCCTGACTCATTTATTTCTCGATTCTTAACTTTTGTTTATACTTCAGATTTTATCGAATTCATTTTAGGCTCTATTTGTGATCTTTTTCAACCAATAATAACCTCGTTATGCAATAAAAATACTCCTATTTATATAAGCCCTGAGCGCTTGAATTTAATATTTATTTGATATTATATTTCCAAATCTTGTTCGTTTCATAAATATTAAAATAATAATGCGTCAAAAATATGATTTAGTTCAATATTACCAATTTGGCTTACTAATCAAGTTTATGTGATTTGATGAAGGATGAACAAGATGTTACCAAAATAACCATTAATTTTGAATTAACATAATTATCATTTGGAAATCTTTCAATCAATTTTATTAGATTAAACCTTATTGATTTATCTAGTTGGTATGTCAAAAAGAACAAATTTTTGAATTAAAACTGTAGTGTTTTAATTCAAAAATTTTAATTCATTAACTTGTCAAGATACATTTTAGTGCAATATAATTAGTCATAAAAGTGTACAATTTTGCAATATTATGGCTTTCACCTTTTTCACTGAATAATATTCTGAAATTCAAGAGTCAACATAGGCATTATATTTAATTTGTAAAATGTCACAGTTTTCAAATATTTTGATGTAATTGTGATAGCATTTTCATTTATCTAGTTGATTCCAAAAACAAGCAAATTTATTACAACTTTTAATATATTTACTTTAAAGGATTCAAATATATTTTCAATGTTATTTAAAGTTGGTCACAGTAGAATATAATTTATTCCGTACACTTTTATTTGCTCAAAGTTAATTTTACTTTTTCAAAACCACTTAACTTTGAATGAAAACTGCAACTTTTTAATAAATTACTATGAAAAGATTTATTTGAAATGTTTTTTTAAAAACTGGGTGTCACATCAAGCGCAATTTTTAATTTCTTGCTACTTTTTAAACTGAACTTTAAACTTAGAATCCCAATTAAATTTTAAAACAATCATTATTAATAAGCTTTTAGAACAGTTTTCCCATTTCGCTAAACCGAATGAATGAAAACTGTAACCTTTTAATTTAAACCAAAAATGTAATTCAAATAATTTGTATTTATTAATTGTATTGGGTCACAATTTGGCGCAGTAATATTAATTTTTGCTTGAACTTCTTTTTATTAAACATTATTCACTAATCGCACTTAAAATAAGTATTTAAAATTTAAGCTTGCTCATTTTCAAATGAAACTAGCTAATTTAATGGACCATTTAGTTTTGTCAGCTTTATTTGAATTTAATTCCAGTTCTGAATAGAAAAATAAATTTAATGAATGAAAAGAGTCATTAGAAATGAAATTTTAGCCCAAAAGAGATAAAACATTTTAATTCAAATGTATTTTTCCCTCTAATTACAGGTCTTTCCGATTTGCAATCCGTCGCCGGCGGAAAGATATCTCTTCCCTGCAATACCAGTATTTGGGGCGAAAACGATGTCTCATTAGTGCTCTGGTATAGAGACGGCACAGGAATACCTATTTATAGAGTGGACGCACGTAATAACCCGCTCTCTAAGTCAAAACACTCGCCGGCGGAAGAATTGGCCAAACGTTTCTACTTCGACACATCAATTGTTCCGCCAGTGCTGAAGATTTTTCCGGTGATGGCACACGACCAAGGAGAGTACCGGTGCCGCGTTGACTATAGAGCCGCCAGAACACAGAATGTGATCGTCCAGCTCAATGTTACTGGTATTTAGTTTTTAATCTACTTTATTATATTTTTCCATTTCCGTCATTTTGTCAGGAATTCAATGGTTTCCTGGTGTATTTCTTTTGTTTTATCTTGAATTGCCATAAATTAATCCTATTTAAAATGAAATTTCTGCTAGCTATTTTAAAAAGATCAATACACTTGTGTCCTTAAGTATTATACCCGACAGATGTTTGACAACGGAACTGCAGACTAATATAACTTCAGTTTTAAATCCAAAAATTTAATTGAACTGGTCATTTGTTCAAACCACCAACAAAAAGTTTCTAAATAGAATCGAAAAGATAGATAATATTAAAATATTGAAGGTTAATTGAAGGAATAGTTAATAAAAAGCATTAAATCAACAAAATTCATAAATAACAGGTAATTCATCTATTTAGTTTCAAAGAAATGTAGACTAATATAATTTTACAGTTTTTAAAATCGATTGAACTTTGACAGTTTCATATAATTATTCAAACAAATTAAGCAGAAACTTATAGTAACAGATTTGAAATTTCTAATCAATCAATTTAAATTTAGAAAATTCCAATTAAGCCGAGGGTAAATTTATTTAATTTTAAAAAACAATTCTACACTTCAAATCCAATTTAGGATTAAAGTAAACAAAATGTTCTCAGCGTTTAATCAATGAGTTTTGTAATCATTTCCTTTCTGACACACTTTCCATACAAATAGTAACAAAAGCCTAAACAACTGAAAACAAGTGAGTTCATCTTGCTCATCTAATATTCATAGCTGCGTTTTGCAATTTGCGAATATTATCAAAAATTTATTTTTTGATTTTGAAAACTGAAGGAAAACATATTTATCTCAACGTTTTGGTCGACATTTCGTTTGACAAATGATTTTCAAATAAAATATTTATTCATAAAAATTATGTATTTTTCTATGAAATTCACAGTTGGGCTCAAAGTAGGAATGAGCTCATATTTCTAAAGCCACAAGGGAAATTTATTTATTTACTCAAGATTCAAACCATTTAAGAAATGGGCTTTCTTAATCAAAAAATAAAAACGAATCTAGCACTTTGTTATCATTTTGAATTCCTTGATTACAACACCCACGATTCAGACCTCTGCCCATCCCTGTCGTAAAGAAGAAACGTTTTTCTAATTTATTTGAGTGCTCACAACACACATACACAGAGCACAGCACACAGAACAGCACATAATCACGATATAAATGATTGATTGTAACATAATTTAAATTTTATTTACGAATTACTTAATGAAAAATATGAAAAATTCAAGTTATGATGAATTTTATGGCGAATTGTCTGAAGTGAAAGACAAATGAAAAATGAATTTAAAAATTTCGTTACGTTTTGTAATATATTTTTCATTTGATATTTCAAACCGTTTTAACACAACTTTGAAATTAGTGTCAAAACTTCGAATTCAATTCAAAATTCTTTAAATAATTTTATTTTTGTTTCTTTTAGTGCCTCCGAAAGAAGTGCTGATTATGGATATGGAGGGCCAGCGTCTGGAAAACCTGGTCGGCCCTTACGATGAAGACTCCAATGTTCTTCTGATTTGCGAAGCGGAAGGAGGTTTGTTGATCTCAAAATCCCATTTTGCAAATAAACTCATATATTCTTAAAAGTCTTAACCATAACAAAAAATCCCATTTGGAAACAAAGTCCAAATATTCCATTGTTCTTAAACAAGTATTCACTCCATTGGAAAGCCTTCAGAACTATATTCTAATGAGTGTTTATATAAGAATTTTTATGCGTTTGTGTCAAACAATTCTTGTTATTCATGTGTCCGGAAAAATAGGATTCAATTCTTTCAGTCAATTCATTTCATTCAATTGTTTTTGCCTGAAGTTTGAATATTTTCTGCCAAACATTCAAAACAATAGCGAAAGGAATTGAAATCATTTCTGACGAATCAGCAAAACTCAACTTAGAATAATAGTCGACAGCAGTAATCAATTAAATTCATGCAGAATCATACAAATTAGCAGAGATTATATTCAGAATTTAATCAGCAAGCTTGATGCTTAAGGAATTTCAAAGGGTTAATTTGCATTTCATGTTACGTATCATTTGATTGACGCGTTTAAAAATCAAAAAATCAATGCATAGAAAAATTTTTATTAGCTTTTAGTTTCAGTAATTTATCACAATATCTGTCATTATGTTTGATATTTTACGATATTTTCACAATTTTATTCAATATTCTGAACTCCATATACAGAGCACAGAATAATTGTTTTTCAATTCAATGATTGATTGAATGCTATGCGCTATCTCTTCGCTAACCTTTTAATAGACACTATTTTTCTTTTGTTGAAAAATCTATTATTCAATAGAATTATAGCCTCGAAATTGCAAAGAAATAGATTTAATAATATAAGGCTTACGACAAAAATTATGCTAATTATTAGGCTTTACAAGATTTTTGAGCAAAAACGCTTCAGAGGAAAGCCGTCAATAACTTTGAGTGGATTTTCATCAGACAAGTGATGAAAAGCATTCGTTAGTAAAGAAAACTTTTTTATTAAAAAAGCAAAAAATGTTTGAAAGCTTTTCGTCGAACATTTTTAAAGAGTTATTTATTTTTAAAAAATTCAATTATCAGTCAATAAATTCACAGACCGAGGAATGAGCAAGGTACTTACCATCATTATCTTATCCATTATCTTAAGGGTAATCTTTTACGTAACTTAATAAATGGTAATTTGACATTTTACATAGTAATCTCAATTTGGGCAAATTCAGGAGTATCTCAATGATGCAAGATACTAAATTATTTGACCTATACCGCCTTGCGCATCACTCACACAAATTATATTCTGTACTAAGCTATTTATAAATCAGGAAGAAATTTCAACTATTATGTATTCTATAATAATAATAAGCTTTGAGACAAAATAATGTCCTGAATAGTAAGGGATGTCCTGAGTTTCGAAATAAGAAATTTCTTCTTATAATCAATTCAGTGATCAGAAAAATATGAACGACTAAGAGATACGACATATAAATAATACATCAGAAGTGCTTTCGGGTAAAAAAAGTGAAGACATTATACAACACTTTATGTGTGAAAGACATATAAGTCGTCCTCTAATATAGAGAAGTGGTATAACATTAATCCAGAAGTGTTTTCTCTGAGTGCAAGATATATATGTTATTAATAACCGGTTCAATGATTTTAATATATTGGTAAAGGAATTATGGATTTTTGTATAATATTTTTCTCTGTCGAACATCTCTTTTATGATAACTCTTTCGATGTGTTTTCACTTCTGAAGTTATTCTGTGCCAAAAATATAACTCATTTTTATTGACAGATAATTATTATTCTGTTTTATGATTCAATAAATTATGCAATTCTTGTGAAATACTGACTGAATTTCATTTGAGTTTACGGATGAAAATTCTTTTTTCTTAAATTACCCATCTATTTATCATGATCAATGTTTTTGAAAAATAAATCGCAAAAGACTATTAGGATTTTGAAAATTCAGATTATGGTTTCCCTCAAAATATTTAGATCAGAGTAATCTACTCAAGCGTTTCATATATTTATTCGTCTCTCTCTCTCTCTCTCTCTCTCTCGCACTCACTCACTCTCTCAATTCCCTCCTCTCCTTCAATCCCTCCTTGCTTGTTCGTGACTCCAATTCTTGATCAATAATCAACTGAAGAATATTGAACTGAGAGAGGAATTTACGAGAAATATATATTTTTCACTCAATTCACAAAATAGTTTTGTTCGGATGAGAATAGTTTAGTCTTTTTGTTGAAGGAATTCATTTCACAGGTCATCGAATTTTTCGGCTAAAAAACTGTAGTAAAGACTACAGTATTGTTTGCATTCCTCCCAAAATCCATACAATACATGGATTTTATTGAAATATTTGGCTCTGTTTTTGAAATTTTTTGAATTATTTCTTGTTTTGAATTCTTTTTTTCCTTATGGAGAGCTAAGAGCCGGCTTTACTGTGTTGACACATAATTTGTCCCTCGGGTCTCATCTGAGTCCATCACATAAAAACACTGGGTGTCTAACCATACTGTACTCCCAAACGTTTTAATACTAGTGATTGTCAAGATCTTTTCAAACAATAAGAATTATATTTTGATGACAGATTAAACAATATTGGTTTATTCAAATAAAATTCCAGCTTTTCTTGGCTTATCTTGCAGAAAACCATGCTTACCTGCTCGACCTTTCTGAAAACCACTATAACTTGTTACAAATCAAAATCAAATCAATCCTATCAATATAAAAGTAGCCATCACGAAATTCACAAATTTGATTGTACAAATTCAATATGAAACTGCAGAATATTAAACAATCTTGCTCATATTGCACTCAACTAATGCGACTATTCTATAGTCCAATAGATACACAGAATATCACATACGAGAGACGAATATTCGGTGTATATGAGGAGTATATCCTTATGTGACAACTCATATGAGTTTTCATTTAATACACTATAAGCGCACTAAACCTTTGGGTCACAAAAAATACTATATTTTATTACTCAGTTATATAACAGCTTACGGAAAATGGAGGCACAAAAAATAAATATCTATATTTTTCGCATGAATTAAGACATATACACATCGAAGAAGACTTATGTGTCGCTGGAAGTGGAAGAATACATAACTCAAACTCTCGTATATAAGTTTATGCAAAAACTATACTTTTATTTCATATATGATTCGACCATCAGATCGATGGCACAAAGTATTTGCTTTTGAGTGGAAGAAAATGCATTTTCTCTAATGTTTGCGTTGATTCACAAAATGTTTTCTTTTAGAAGAACCCTTTCCTCTCAGTCAACAGCGAGATGACACTTATAACCACTCATTTCAATGAACATTACGTACTTTCCAGCCAACCCTTTAAGAGAGTCTTTAGGGCAGGGATTTTTTTATGGGTTTGAAATTCAAGTAAAAACAACAAAATATTTTTCTTGCAAAAAATTATGAAAAATGTCTTCTATTTATTCCGCAAAACGGCATTTCTCAGCCAAATAGTGCTCTTGATATAACTCTTTAGGTTTAATGCCTTAAATCGATTGAATATTTGGAAATGTATGTGGAATTCCTTCATTCCTTAGGAACAGAATAACCAGGGATGAGCTTGGTCTTCGATCTCAGGGGAGGGATTCAGGGGGGGGATTTTTCAAACTCGATCTCAGGGGGGGGGATCAGGTAGGGGATAAAATGGCGGCCGGAAGTACCGGAAATGGCCGGAAATCCGCCATTTTGTCCTTAA
>JAQGAR010001196.1:0-10155 GCA_034697865.1 Oribatida sp.
GTTCATCAACCAAACGCTCCTCACTGGACATATTTTCTTCCAGTAAAGAGACGTTCAGTCAATGAAAATGCAGATAACTTGAACAGAATAAATTTATCAGTATAAGAAATGTATAGAAAGTACTCAAAGGATTAATTTGTTGAAGTAAAAATTTGTATCTTAATAAATGTTACAAGTTCAAAATCGAAAGCAAAACAAATGTTACTTTGGATAATTCACCCCTTTCCGAGAGTTCAACTCCTGTTGAAGTAACTTTTAAAAATAAACATCACAAAATCTATTTAGGCGCTAATTATCCGATTGCAAAATCAAGACAATGCATATGGATTAGAAATTATATCTCAAACTGCATCAATCTTGATTTCTCAACTGAATAAATCAATTAGTTATAATTATTAAAGAACAGAATTTCAAGAATAAATTTTTCAAACGGTTTGATGTGGTCCGGAGTTTCTTAATTCAATTATTCATAAAGTTTAATTCCATCAGAATCCTTGAAATAATTTTTGAACTCTCGAAAATTGATTATGTGGTAATTTCTCGATTACAATTCTTATTTTTATCAATTAATATAAATCAAATTCTATATAGTTTATTTGAACTAAAAAATAAACGCCAACTGATTAAAACTTAATTCCTATTCCTTTGACCACAACACGGGAAACAAACTCTTAATTTTTAATTCACATAAAAATCTCAGCTGGCCCGAATAATCCATCAATCCAAAGTCAATTCACACTTCTGACAAATTAAATCAATCCAATTTATTTGACAAGATTACTTCTTATTAAAATTTCATATTCCAACTTATAATAACAGGAAAACTCAAATTTTCGTTCAAACCAGAAAGTTGTTCATCTGTTTTTTTTGAATCACTTAACTAATAATTAACCTTGTCTGTGTCTGACCTTAATCTTCACCAATATCATAAATGAAGAGAACATTATTTACTATTTAAAATTAAAGTTTGTATGTATTGCTAGACATAACATCTAATCGTTACCCCTGATAAACATAATCATTACAAAACCATTCATCTATGAGCCGTACACTTATATTTAGAAGAACTTATTATTGGATAAATTAGTAAGGGTCACCCACTATACAGGCAGACAATAAACAAGAACTCCTAATGTGGAACTCAAGTTGTTTTCCTGTATTGTCACTCAGTTTCTATGGGTTTGAGTTTTAAAATCACATTCGCATCACTGATTCAGACGACAGTTTTTTTTGCGTTTGGTATTCGCCATAAGACTGGATAAAAACATTCAAAAGATGAGATCAAAGAATCGGCTAAAAAGTCTAAATGAGACCAACTTTTGTTTTAGGTAATAAATCAACATGCCAATACCAATACAACTTACCAAACAAAAGTAAACATTCCTTTTTAGTTGACTTTGAACATAATTTTTAATTAAATTTAATGTCTTTTTCCTTAAACATTGTAGAAAAATGAGTAATTCGGCCTAATTTTCACTCATGTTGAGTTAAATCAACGGAAGGGGTGAATGCTCAACCATTAATACAAAGGGACGGGTTGGATCTTACCCTCTTGGTTAAACATCCCTGGAATTATTGAAAGTTATTAAAATTGATAAACTGTTTAGGAAACGCTTCTTTATTACATAGAGTTTCCAAGGGGGAGGACTATCTGAAAATCCCCCTTGATCTGGCGAGCCTGGACAATTATGCTTTATTATGAATAAGCTTCTAATTTATATTAGATTTATTTGCATATTATCAGTGCTTATCAAAGTTACCAAGAATAAGCCATAATTAAGAGCCAAACCCTAATAATTAGGATTTATTAAGAGAAAGTGATTAAAATTGATAAAAGTGCTTTTAATTATAAACCGACGACTGATGGTCACCAAACTATGCCTTGAGTATGACTTATATTGAAAATTTATTCTGTGTGATTCGTTAGATAGATGCCTCTCCTTTATTCACCCATAATTTTAAAGTGACCAATGCACTTTTCTTGTATTTTTAGGAAATCCTTTAGTGAAGTTTTCGGCCGATGACCCTTGCTAGAATTTGATTACGTTAATCATATTCGATTATATTTACCGGAAATAGCAGGATAATTTTTTTTTGAACAAAGGGCTATTTTAAAGGTCAAGATTTCGCCCATTGTTTACAGCGATTTCCCATTGATATAAAATGTTTTGATATTTTGTTACGTAATTGAAAATTCATTTCATTTCATAGTATTTTAATTGCATTCAATCAAATGAATTGAATGTCATCTGAAATAAAAGGCGGTTCGGATTAGGAGTTAGCACAAAATTTTCCGAGACGAAAACTGTCAACATTTACAGTGATCCTGTAAAAACGTCTTTTCAGTTTATTTTGGAATTTTTCCCATTTTATAAAAAAAATTTTTTTTGATTCTATAAGAGTTCAATTTTAAGTCAACACTGGTTTTAGAAATTACATTTAAATTCATCAATTCAATTGTGAAACAAAATCTATGACCCGTTTATAGTAAGTTTAAGAGCAGGGGTGGGCAAGGTAAATTTATCCTCTAGTATCCTTCGGTTGTGAATGGATAAAAATAGCAACAATTTTGATTGCCAAAGTAATTATGTAATCAAAATATCTAAGTAAATGCTAAATAACCAAGCTTATTTATGTGAACACCACCTTGCACATCACAAAGACATAAAATTTTGAAAAATTTCATCGAAACTTCTTATAAATCTTTTAATCAGTTTATTTTTTTTTATTATTATTAAAAATATTGTCAAGTTTTTGACTTTAAAGTCAATGCCAGATAAAATGACCCTCGCTTGTTAATCTTGTTGTTTTCAAATTCAATTATTTTAGCTTGATAAGTCTAAAAAAAACTTAAGTGTGCAGTGTCTACCAATTATTCTGGGCTTAAACAAACCCTTATCTATTGTAATGTCATAGCATAGGCAAGGTCAATTCACTTGAATTCTAACAAATTGTCTCAGTTCATAGACCTTGCTCATCAATCCAATAAATGCCTATATATAACAATGTGGTGAACAAATTAAAAGGACCGGCAGTTAACCAAACCAATGTCTATCCCCTCAGAACTGAGTGTTTAAGTAAAACTGTGATACAATAACAATTGATATAATCGAGTAAATAAATAATGCGCTCAAACTTATTGTCCGAATTGTTTTTCATTCAATAATTTCAGCCATTCAATTGAATTATTCAAAACTTCGGATTAAATGTCCAAGATAATGATTAATGGGCAAAAAGCCGGGTTTAATGATCTACTCCAGAGTTGTACATGGTAATCGAACTAAAGGGATATTTTTGCATATGTACTGGATATGCGGCTGAATCTATATTTATCTCTATCACCTTGCACATCCTAGAATTTTTCGTTTGTCAAACTGTATGCTATCATCTTTTGAAATCAGAGGTAGAAGCCGTCAGTTGAAAAACCGAATCTGATTAATATTTATCAATAATTTATTTGGGAATGCCAATAAAAATCAGATTCTGAGCGCTCGACCTTGGACTTTGAATCATTAAAAGTCATATCAATATTAATTCAATTGCTTTCAGTCATAACTCGCTTTCTATACACAAAACACATCAAAACTACTTTCGAATTTGATTCAATTATCAGAAGAATACAGAATTATATTTTGAATTCTAAATGAGTTTAAAAAAATAAATTTCAGGAGCTAAATCACCCAATTATCTCTCTCCCTCTCTCTCAAAGAGATTAGCATTAATTAAAAAATTACACCTTGTCAATTTAAAAACAATTTATTTCAAATTTCTATCAACTTTTCCAAAGTTTGTGACCATTTTTGGTTGTCTTCACTCAACTCAGAACTGCTTAAAAGGCAAATATAATAGTGAATGGCATAGACCCTAATCATTGACTTGTCTTCGGGTGAGGGCACACCATAACCACATTCAAACCATTCAATGACTGCATGATCACTAAAAGAGCTGTGCAGTAATTTTCCCCAAATCAAACATCGGGTCTCCGGTCATACAGTCGGCAAAGTCTATCAAACAATTAAACTCATAGCTATTCTGTGCGGAATTGAAGCCAACTCTGGTATTGTTTAGGCACAGGTCTGAATGGAGTAGTTTAGGCTCAGAATAACTGCTGAGGTTTGGCTTATCATCAAGGAAAAGCTGATCTAGGACTTCAAACATGTTGTGATAAATCAGTTTGAGAGGCAGACACTTGACCAGGTTATCAGGAAATTCAGTCTCGAACATTTTTATACAGATCTCAAACTTGCCGACCAGTTTGTCCCGAGTTGTGTCCAAAAGGACGACAGAACCGAATCAAAAGCAGCACTCAATAGAGTGTAGTTTTTTATGACATAAAAACCCATTTGACTATAGATTTGCTACTATTGGTTCTTGTCTTTGATCCGAACTCTCGACAAATCAATTTCGGGAACAAACGATTCTATAAAATACCGAGAGGAAAGGTGAAGCAGTTCAGGGCCAGGGATGTAATTCTTGCCTAGTATGGTCAGGATGTAGGCCTGCAAGTGAACTTGCATCTTGGGACAGTCTGGCAACCTCAATTTGCGTGGTACTCGGACAACTAGCTTGTTATTTTGAGGTTAGTCTATGCTCTTGGTCAATGTCACACAGAATACCCAGTTATTACAGCCAGTGGAAAAGTCTTCAATGTTTACTACCTTGACACTCTTGTAGTGGCGGCTTATTACCTATAGTAATTCATCGTGCGACATCTTCTTGGACACCTCCATTATAAGGCTTGTTGGTTTTAACTATTTTGCTTGCAAAATCCAACCTTGTACTATTTAAACTTTGAAAAATAACCAAGATAACATTTATCTAATGTCAAAACATCATTAATTGATCTCTCTCTCTCTCTCTCTCTCTCTATTAATGGAATGACCAAGCTGTTCACAATTTTAACCTTGAGAACTACTGTGAAATTGCTTAGAACTTTTGCCATGAAAACAAACTCCAAGTTAACTTTTTTTTGCTAAAATATATTTCATCTAGCTAAAATAATTGAAAAAATCATTTATGTTTATCATTATATCCTGATATGAATGATCAAGAGGTAGTTTTGTTTATCACATAGAACCTAAAAATCAAAGCATAGCATCCTCGACCTATTTGTCATTGCAAGGTCCCATATTATCTTCAGCTTCAGTCTAAACCCCATTATCAATCAATACAACGAAGAAAATCAAAATCAAATCAAAACTCAAAAACAGGAACAGCTTGGCCTAGACCCCTTCCTTTCAATCGCCATCAACCAAACTACTTCCAAACATTGACACGAATGATGTACTTCATATCGCCACCAAAAATTTCCACCCGAAACCAAATTTAGCCGAACCGTCGGTAAATCAACTTCATCAGACATAAATTTTGAAATAGACAAAAACATCACTGAATTACAAACAATCCAAAAATATAATTTTCAAAAACCCGAACCTGACCACTGGTCATGGATCAGATTGATATTCAAACGAAAATACGATTTTTAGATGCAGGCCAAATGAGTGACTTTAAAATAATTGAAATTACCACTGTCCACTAAGCCGTTTGGCCAGTGGTCACTCCCGAAAATGTTACCGCAGCTCATCGGAATCGGATTCTGGGCACTTCTCATGGTGTGGTATAAGCATCGTACATCACCCAAGTACCGTAGTTCATAAGATATCGCTGAGAAACCAAAATACAGTACCCGTTATAAAATTGCCCCTGCATTCAATGCTAAACTGCTCGAAAATCAACTTAAACCACTCCTGAGAGTATTTAATGGCTTCTCCGCCCAAGAGGAAAGAAGCATATGTCTCATTATCGTTATAGTGCACATCATAAATGGGATCCTTACTTGAAGTGCTCTGAGGCGTTAAACCTTGGAGCATTCAACCATAGAACAATCATCAAAAATTATAGTTCGAAGGCTGGTTAAAACTCGGTCTTGTTGGACACCGTTTACCCCTTGACTTAAACTCAATCGTGTAACAAATTCTAGCCCAATACTATTCAGAGGCCATAATTGCTCTAAAGAACCCACTGTATTGAGACGTTCTTTGCGCTGAGGCTGTCATGAACCTAAGGATGTCATTCCTCTTAAGCACTCACAGATCCGGGGCCACTCATTTCATTACAAGTGACATTTTTTCTCACTTTAACAAATCCCATCATAAGTCACACCTCGCAATAAGCCATCTCATTCAGGGTTTCAACAAGACAGTCATATCTCACTCATACCTCACCCGTTAAATCTTGGATTTAGACACTAGCCCTAGATTAACTTATTTCGGGTCAAATCAGAGCCTTCATAAAAATCAGCTCTAATAAGGTACGGTCAAATGAATGGTCTTGCATTTTGGTGTCATCCAATATGATGACTTCTTGGAAATCTAGACAAATTCCGGTTCCAGTAACCACTAACCACAGACACAGACAAGTACTTTCGGGCAAAATAGAAATGTTCCTCAATCAACAACTTTCTTTTTAACCTTAGCAATGCGGACACATAGTAAACGGCTTAATTTATATGAGATTCATATTCAATTGAGTAAGGAATTTAACTGAGTGTTGGACTTTATGGTGACAATGCTTAATGCTTGTTGGACTCACTCTTCCGGTAAGCCCAGTCACGCAAATGGTCAGTGCCTACTTCAGTTTCCTAAAGAGGGCTAAACCAACAGATCAACCGGCAGTCGACCCATTTAGTTACAGACCACGTAAACCTCCACAGCGAAGGTTAATCGCTCCGGTTCTTATTAGAACCACAGTCCACCATACAGCCGTCGGCAAGCCTCTAAGAGGATGCCGACACCACCGAACTACCGTTTCCGGGGCGCAAGTGGCCAGAAAATAAAACAAGATCTGAGGCACCTACTTCTTTGTACAAAAAGAGGGCAGCGTCAGACCCACGGCTAACCGACTAACCGTTTCCAGAAGAAGGAAAGCCGTATACAAATGTCCGCACCACAAACGATTAGACAGGACTCAGCTCTCAATTAAATGAAAGCCGTGTCCCAAACTTAAATCTATGTTAGTTCTTAAAAGAGTAAATAAAATTAAGAGATTTAAAATCAATTAAACCTAAGTGACAAGAGTGGTGAGAATCAGCAGTTATCCTACCGCCAAGCCAACCAAATGTAATGGTTTGTGGTATTTCCACACCCCTCTGAGCCATTACGGGCCAGTGGCCATCACAATGGGGACCCAGGATTAGGCCGGCACTCCTTCAACCGAACCCACATCCAGGTCCACCGGCCACTGACCCATGTTGAGCCCTCCATTGATCTGGTAGCGTTGAGGAGGGCCCATCGATCGCTACTCGCACTTCCTCCCCACCGACGGTCGAGCGGGCCCGTCGGTGGTCAGGTATTGAGGACAACTTTCGCTTTAGTATTAAAATACTTTTATTTTATTATAGAAATTAAAGAGAGAACAGAACAGATTCTAATACAAAAATTGTCTGCCTAATCGGCACTACTGCACACCATTAAAAACACATTACATTAGATTATCAGTAACATAATCTTGAGTTTTGATTTCTTAAGCCAATCAGAGTTTTAGTTGAATTTCACTCAATACTCCATTAACCAATCATAAAAGAGACGAAAACATTCGCATTGAATAACATGAGGGAGTCATAGACTCAACGTAGGGAGGGAATCCTGCTTACATCTACTTCTCTCATAGATTAACATGAGAGAGTCATAGACATTACATTGGGAGGGAATTCTGCCTACATCTACTTTTCTCATTGATTAGTATGTGAGAGTAATTCAATTAGCATTGGGAGGGAAGCGTACATGTATTTCCCATTGAATAGTATGTGAGAGTTATTCACTTTACATTGGGAGGGAAGTTAATATCTCATTCTTGCATTACTCTTAACTTTGATCTCCTCATTACCTTGCTCTCATCTCATTCTTGCCTCCCTTTTACCTTGCTCACATACTATATTTGCTTTTCTTCCACCTTGGTCTCCTCTTGTTCTTTTAGGTTTGATGTATAATTCATATTTCAAATATCTATAGCACCAAGGTAACGAATTTTCAGTCAAACATTATATCACCCCTTCACGAAAGGTCAACTCCCGTTGACTAACTTATATCTGTATTTGCTTATGAAAACAACCCATTATGTCACTGATCACAAAAGGTGTCCCTAAATCTAAATAAATCTATTATAAATAAATAAAATTAAATAAATGTTGTTTTCGATGTTCCACTTGAACCACTGATGTTGTCCCGCGTTGAATCATACTTCTGATATCAGGAAATTTCGGAAAATCTGGTCGCACCATCATCACCAAAATTCCATCTATCCACAATCGCCGATTATTGAGCCAGATCGTCACCCGACCCAAATATTCTTTGTTGTGTTGAATTACCATATGGCCAACATCGAGATTCCATCAGCTTGGATCTTCTTTTAATATTTCCACTAACAGTTGTGTCTTCAAATTAAAGCTTTAATGTTTTTTTTTAAATCTTTGAGCTCTTAATTTCATTTGTACAATCCTCTGCTCTTGATTGTCCAAAATAACAGGGTAATTCTATAGAAATACCCAAAACCAACATGAACATTTAATTTTTTTCCAAAATGTTCATAGCTGATTTGTACAAACCCCTTCAGGAAATGTACAAATTTCGAAGTATTCCTCGTCTCTGAAATGCCTTTAACTGATTAGTTCATTCATTTATCTAGTCAATGTCATTGACTAACTAGCGCATTTCTTGTCTCTGGAATATTAACGGCAAACATTTTATTCTTCCCCTTTAGAATAGAATGTTTAAGCCATCTCCAAAAAAAATTAGTTTAAAAACTTGAGCAGATCACTTCGATCCTAGGATAAAACATGGCACATTCTCAACTTCCGGAATGCCCAAAAGCGCTTAAAACACAGGAATAACACCAGGTATTCCAGATTTCAAATACATTGGTCAATATAACAGACCCATTTGAAACACTGATTTAAAATCGTTCATCTGTTCTTATTGCTTTCCCGGGAAATAATTTCAGTGTTCAAATGTTCTCGTAATCACTTGACTTGAGTCAGGCAAATACAATTGAGGGGATTTCTCAAAACATGAATTCGGTTTAGATTAAACTTTTATTCAACTACAATTAATGTATAACTCTTATTTAATTTGAAATAAATCTTCTTTCTCGTGCACATATAAAAATCACTTAAATTTCGAGTTTGTTACTTCTCTTTGATGAAATACTTGACATCTTTCCATTTCTGCCATTTTACAATTATAATTCCGAAATAATTTTAAATTTTCAAGTACACATTGTATGAATATTGAATTATAAAAATTTAAAAGTAAGATTATGATAATATTTTTTGAACAAATTATATCAATTCTTTGCACATCTTGAAAAAAAAACAATGAAAATAATGACAAATTCAATCTTGATTCACATGGAAATCAATCATTTATAATTTTCAATTAACAGGTTTCATTAACCTTTCACTTGATTTTTAACAATTCTCTTCAATCAACGATTGAAGGATCAAAGAACATTGAAATTACAACAACTAAAATATTTTCTATCAAAAATAAATTCACAATTTACACCAAACACAACTAATGGCAGAAACTTGATTAAAGAATAATTTCTGTGATTCCTTTCAATAATTCCAAATTGAAGTAACAATTCAACTCATTTTGAAACGTAGATTGATTATGAAATTATGTTCCAATTCAATCTTTGATTCTTCAATAAATGATTTTTATACATTCTTTGTTGAGACGAAGATTTAAGTTTATACACAAAAATTTGATAAACAAATTAAACAAATTTTCTTTCTTATTCTATCTCTTTTCAAATTTCAAATTATAATTGGGATCTTACTGATTCGCCTCTTGCCACTTGAATATGTTCACTTAAATATACTTAAATACTTAAATTTTTGAAAAGGTCTCAGTTTGATATACTATTAAAAATTATTGAAAATTTAACAAGTATAAATTTTTTTTGAACCAAAATGATTATCCTTAACCCATAGGTCACTATAGAAAGCACTTAGCTAAAATATAAAATTCATGTAATTGTTAAAATCCTATCGATAAAATAAATGTTGGAAATTTAACACGTTCATCAACCAAACGCTCCTCACTGGACATATTTTCTTCCAGTAAAGAGACGTTCAGTCAATGAAAATGCAGATAA
>JAQGAR010001197.1:0-10152 GCA_034697865.1 Oribatida sp.
TGTGCTCTTCCATTAGTGCTTTGGACACTTGCAATGAATGGTCACAATAAGAATATAGAACTCTGGTAGAACTATGGTTGAGCAGTGTTTATGCGTTATTATTACCTGTAAATAAGAGGCACTAAATTATTTTATTTTATTATAACTGTTGGCTACAAATGGCGAGTCATATAACCAGTTATATATTTATCTGTCGGCCAACAATTGCATGATTCGAGTGATTCACTGGTCTGTCATAACACGACTGTCCGCTCAAATTTACTGCTGCCATACATTTTGTTTTATTGCTTTAATATATTCCATATTCGAGACTCAACTCATTTTACTGAATCCAAACTCATTTAATTAAAATTTGACTTTTTTCGCCATTTTATACAACTTGATAATAGATTGTCAATGAGCACAAGTGTGTGCTATCATTGAATCCTGAAATCGGGCGCTGACATAGAGTTGCCATCAAAAGGTTTTCTATTTGGATGAACAAAACATTTTTGGACATTTCAATGCTAACTGAATAGTAAGTTATACTTTGAGCCCCATAGCAATAATGTCATGTTATGTTGAATCACAACCTTATTTCACTTAACAGTTAGTCGCAGTTGTCATTTGCAGTCATTCCCAACTTTTGATCACTGGCTCTCTCTCTCTCTCTCTCTCTCTCTCTCTCTCTTTCTCTCTCTCTCTCTCGATTTGGTCTGACTTTGCTCTTTACTCATTTCCAAGTTTTCATTTGTTAAGAAATTGTCATTTTTACAACTATTCTATTAAAATATGAAAGAAATTATAGTGAGATGTGAGACAATGAAAGATTGACATGAGAGAGAGAGAGAGAGAGAGAGAGAGAGAGAGAGAGAGAGAGAGAGAGAGAGAGAGAGAATTTCAAATATGATGCTAAAAGAAACTCTAAACGAGTTGAGAGTCGAACTAATTTATATTATTATACTCTTAACTCATCCTTAGAAAGATATTTCATCAATAGAGAGCTAACTAGTGGTATATTCTTGCATTGCTCTTGCAATAGATTGGTAAAGTTGTATGAATGGTAAGCTATGGTAAAGTGTCCCTGGTGTCCAAGTTGTTCACCCAAACTGTACATATGGGCTCAATAAAAGAAGCGATAGATTGGATGAGTTCATAAATTAATATATTTAGAAAATAAGAAGCGAACGGCTATTAGTAGTTATGGCTTATTATTATTATTGCGATTATTATTATTATTATTATTACTATAACTGAATATTTTCGTTTAGATTTTATTTTCTTTTGTGATTCAGTCTTTCCAAGAAGTGTTGGAGCGCTGGCAGTATTGGAATAGTCCTAACACTCATTTGTCTCTCGGGTGCATTAAGTGTCACTTTCCTGAACGCTATTACTTTGATTGATGTTTGACGGCTGTCCATTCCATAGCACAAAGTAAATGTACTCAAATAAATCACCGAACATTCCCATTGCTATGGAATACAGTAATACCGATTCAGTACCAGTGCTATACAAATGCTATGCCAACGCAAAACTACTGCAATTCACGTCTCATTTCTGTTCTCCCCATTCATTCCCAAAACTATTTCCCTTTAGTCGAAGTTTGTGGCAGAAGTGAACTCAAAAAGTGATGTTATCATAACAAATGGCATAAATACACGTAATAATTAATTAGAACCTTTTTTGCATATGCAGAGAGAGAGAGAGAGAGAGAGAGAGAGAGAGAGAGAGAGCTTTTTGTTATTATATTAAGAGTGAGGAACTCTGCAGTACTTTATATGCAAATGATTTGTTTGTTGGCCGAGCGTTGAGTGCATAGAGAGGAGCAATATTTTGATATATGGTTCACATCATTGCCATCACGGCATCACTTTTATTACTCTCCAGTAATGAGTAGGTGGAGTCCGGCCAGTAATAGACGCAAACTTTTTACGTGCCTTTCAAACAAAGAAAGCTCATCACTCACTACAGCAGTCAGTCAGACACTCACAACAACTGCTCTGAGCTGAGCCTAACTTTGCTTACGGACACCAATCTATATGACGTGTCCCTGAAAAACGAAAAAATGTTAAACTAAAACATAAATTTGGACCGAACCGGGGCTCGAAGTGACCCTCTCTCGTAGGGCGTGTCTGATTGGTCGGTCACAATAGTGAGACCATCAGTCTCTGTCGCGCAAAGCTCATCATTGTAGCCATCATTAGCCGTTGTTTGGCTGACCACCCCATCCCTATCCAATATGAGCGGCATCGATCACAATGTGACAGCCCCCGTATAACTCTGCCGATAGTCAGAATCGCTTAACTAAATATGTGGTCCAAAACTATTATATTTTCGTAACACAAAAGATCAGAAAAATGATTATTACAAACGAGAAAATGTTTTAAAAAAGTTTTTCTGAAACAAAAGAGAAGAGAATAGAAAGGAATAGAAAGATCACAAACATGTTTGCCCGCAATGGCAATGAATTATAGCTCAATAGTGAACAAAAATTTAAGACAATTAATCAAATGTGAACCTTATGACAGCTTCTCTTCAGATTTCACTTCTCTTCAAACAACTCTGGGCTCAAACCTTACAGATATAAAAGACTCCTTATTTTTCAAATAATCTTTCGCTTATTTATTCAATAAAATTATTTGTAAAGAATATACAAAACAAAGAATTACTTTTTAAGGCTATTAATTATGTGTTCATTCAAATCAAGTTATATTATATTTATTTGATTTGCAACTATCGGTTCATTTCTATATTTCAGATCACTTCAGAATAGTTCTTATTTTGACGTCCATTTTGAAAGAAATATATTCCAATATTTAATTGCATTCTAATATATAATCTATTCTTGGTGGTAATGGAGATCAATAGAACCATTTTCTAAGTATAATTATTTTAATTCTCGGAAATGAACCTTCCAAAAGAACCAAAAAATTCTAATTTCATAAAAACATGCCTTACATTCAAATCGGTCATTAAAAATAAGCGATTCATTGAATTAAATAATTATTTATATAAATTAATGTCACGATTACTTCAAAGTGATTTTAAACATCATCAGAATCAATGAGATATGAGGATATATCATGATCATCTTGTTTCAAGGCAGAAAATGGTTCAATTCATATTTGACACTAACTTTAAAAAATATGCAAGATTTTAAAAATGATTTCCACCTAGATATTCTAATCATTATTTGAATTATTCCTAATTGTAGTAAATGAATATTTTTGAAATATAAGTGTTTTTGCTCATTTCCTAATTATAATAAAATTCTAATGAATTTCCTTTTTGGAAATTGACGCCACTTTGCAAGGTATGCAGAGAAAGGCATCCCATCCCAACACATCCCAACAGAAGTCCCGAACACATTGTTTAAAAATGATTTACTCTTAAGAACTAAGAAAATGTAAAAAAGTTAATACAAATTATTTGATGACCAAAGCATATAACGACTGACATAACCGGATGTGAAAAGTTTTTATTATAATTTATCAGTCGTTTCGTTAGAATTATTGGCGAAAATTCTGAGAATATTTGAGTAGAATATTGAGGGAAGCATTGAAAGCGTCGACTTGGTTGGAGCGACTCAGTGGTCGGTTCTTTGCGTCTGCATTACGCCATCTTTTGGATGGTTTCCGATGAATGCCATCAAACTTTTTTGGAGTCTATCGTATTCTCTATTATATCCAAAGTTTTCTGTTTTTTGATGAAACCAATGACTGATTCATCGCTTGTAACGCGTCTGTCAGGAGTTGTGTCGAGACTTGTGAGGAACGCAATGATTAATTGTGTTTAGCGAACAAATGATGATATGAACGATACGAACGCCGTGTGTCCGCCCAGTGTTTCGTCCATTTGTGTATCAGACAAACTATCATTAGATTGAGTTCATGCATACTATCCAAGAATACTATTATATCAGACATTCTGTTATATTATATCTAAAAATGTTTTTTTTAGTCTTGTATTTAAAATACATTAAAATTGAGAATAATTCTGAATAATTGATTCAAATCATTGATCATTTTGTTCATAAATTATCTGTTATTTAAGTCAATTACAGTTCCGTTCAAACAAACAGATAATTAATAGTATTTCTAATCGTTATTTTGAAATTAATTTTCTTTATTCTGTATTCAAAAGAGAGTATTATTCGCATAAATACACAATTTTTTGACGAATCATAGCTTTAGATTTGTTTGGATTTCTTCACAATCGAAAACAAGTCTGAGTTTAGAAAATGCATGAAAAGTGTTTGTATGCATTCACTTGAGACGACTAAAGCGGACAGATATCAGAATCTGACATTTCAGTGACAAAACTAAACTATCATTTTTTTCTTTTGCTATATTTCTGTTTATTTCATGAATTTTTTTTCAAATATATGCGAAAAGACTATTATTAGCCCTAATCTAAAACTGATTTTCAATTAGTTGAGGATCGGTTAGGTCTGGCAATTGTGTGGTGTCTGTGCTTTTCGTTTCTCATTCAATGAATGCATGCAGGTTTGACTGTCACATTTGATTGATAACTTTGAACGCTTCACATAGAATTCAATCTCGTGATCGCAGACCCGATAGGTTTGGGCTTCGGGTCGGGATTTTCAATATTCAACCATTAATTTAAATTCTTAGCAAATAATCATCTATTTATTCAATGCCTTACTAATGTATGATTCAATTTCTCATCTTGTTTAAAAATATCGATAATGTAATTCATTAAATTAGTCTCAACTAATTTTTGTTTAATTAATCTTGGATAATTATGCTGATTAAAAATAAATAAATAAATAAAAATATAGGAATGTGCTTCTTCAATTTTATCAAGTAGGTAAAAATTGTGGAGATTTCTAATTTATAAAGTGTCATTCAAATTATAAATAGCTCAACATGCTTTCAATGATTTATTAGCGGTTTAGTTGCTTTATGTGATCGGTTGTGGTCGGAGCGGGTTTCCCGAAAAGCGGTTCTAAGTTTCTTTTTAGAAGCATTTCAGTTGTGAATAGCATTCGTCCAATACTTGGAGTACAATAATAATGACTCAAATGACGAATGATTCTTAGAGGACAGACACAAAAGCATTAACATTAACCATTTCCCCCTTTTTCTAATTCCATTCCATTTTCTGTTTGTGATATTAGAGCCAAAAACGCAAAACAACTTTTCAAAAGATAGATTCAGAGCATTATTTTTAGACGTAATGAGAATTATTATATAAATTATTACTTTATTTAAATTAAAGCGAATTATTGTTGACTCGAATATAAGCAAAACATAGGAATACGTGAGAAATGATCATTCAATCGATATTATTATAAATTAACTAAATTAACATTCATTATACCACTCTTACGTTCTCTCTCTCTCTCTCTCTCTCTCCCATGCATTGAGATAATCAAGGTTCATTTTTTTGATGCAATAGAATTTAGACTGATCTCTTATAAAATGAAATAAAAATTGATTGATTTGTTTTTACTCTTGGAATCACACATAAAATTTAATGCAATTTTTACTTTGGTATTAACTCGAATTCTATTGACTCAATAAATTACTATCGAATAAATTAAATGTTTCTCTTTAAACAATTTATCATTTTTTCTACAGAATTGAATTTGTGAAAGAGATAAAGAAGTTTATTCAGTCGTTTAAGTTATTTCAATGACATTTAGCTTTTTCTTCAATTCTATTTCAAAAGCAAATAACAAATATTTGAAATAACAGATCCATAAAAATAAATTCATTGAAGTGAATATTTTAAGGAATAAGTCATTAAGTTTTTGAACAAAAATCGTTCGTTAAATTGAATTTCTTTGGCCATTGAGATATGGATCACCTATTTATTTGAGTCAAACTCAATCAGTATTCTCTGAATTTCAAAATCCAAATATTTTGCATCCAATTTATGTTGAATTCATAAAAGCAAACAATCATTTATTTGTCGCTCAAAGCGTTTTTCAGGCATTACTTTCGTGTGAAAATTATTTCGACTCAAATCTCTTTTAAATCAATGAATTAGTTTAAAATTTATTGATTCCCTTCATTAGAAATATTGTTTCATTTGTGCAAATAATGAACTCTTTTATGGTTAGTGAGGGCTCTCTTTCTTATCTCTTGTTTTGTATTTGAGGTCAAAGAGTCGAATTCATGTGAAGTCAAATCTGTTTTGAAGGATTTGAATAAAATGCTAATTAATTGAAATCACTACTAATTTATAGAATTTATTGCCCAGGCTTAGTTTTAAATCGCTGAAACTCACGACAATTATACTTTAATTGTGGTTTGTTTTAAGAAAATTGTTATTAATTCTAGATTTTAATCGATATTTAGTTTTGATCGAAAATCTCGAATTCTGGGCTATCGTTGGATTTGAACTCAAATCAAACGGATTTTAAATATTTTTGATTAATAGTTTTCAGTTAATATATTTTGTATTTAACTATATTTTAATGTTAGTATTCTGTGCGGGGTTTTAAAAATTGCTAGACCATTATCCCGCTCATTGGACTCGTTCATCATGAAGAATGAGAAAAGACAATTTTTCAAATTGAAGACTTTCCAATCAAAGTGATAGATCTTTTAGATTTATGCTGGTTTTAATGACCCCGGATCAATCAGTCAATTCCTGTAACTCATTCAGAAATTGGATAAGATTTGGAGTCAAATCAGATCCGAACAAATGGTTCCCTAAATGATAAAAAGTCAGTCATTTTTGTTGTTGTAATCATAATATGACTTAAATCCATTTCCTTCAATATCTCGTTCTGTGCTTTCATTTTATGAATTCGTTTATAATTTTATTCAATCAATAAATAATCTAAACGTCATTTCACGCAAAGCTCTCACAAACAGAGAAAAACAAGTTTTAAAAAAAATTGTTTGAAAAGAATATGTGTACAGAAAGTGATTGATTTGTGATCAATCAAAATAACAATGAAAGTGGTTTTTATTCAATACTATCTAAAAATATAACTAAAGACAGCTTTTCAACGATCAAATCAATTGTTAGTCACCGAAGAAGTTTTTTGCCGTTCAGAATAAAAGTGTTAAAATTGATCGCATTTTCATATGAATCATATAAACAATGTTTGCAAACAATGAGGACAAACATGGGTTGAAATTGTTGAGATCTAACGATTGTTAAGTTTAAGCATCAAATGTATGACATATTCTCATTTGCAGTAATTTTAATAAATTTAATAGATAGGAGTCTCATAAAAAACATTAACTCAGAGCTAAGTATTATTGTTTGGCAGTTATTAATGTGTTGATCAGCAGATGTGGAGTCAAATAATAATTTATGTGTAAAACAATTTGGCATTTCGTGACGAATCTCCGTGAATGACGAGATGATCGATTGCATCCAATGCAGGTGTGAGACCAGTCAGACTGACTCAGACCATTCACAATGACTTAGAATATATTTAAACATTTATCAAACATTTCTCAATATATCAGATCTGCGTATATGACGGCTTTGATGATCATAAATAAAAATATATTTTTGTTGTTATCTTATATGCCTTTTATACTAAACTACACCTGGTTTTCAATTTTGTGTAAATTATTCCTCAAAGAGTTGATAATTATTTATCAAAGTCATCCAAACATTGCTTTTATCAATGAATGAATATTTGTTGCAAAAATCAAAAGATTTTTAACAATGAATTCATGCTTTTCTTTGATCTCTTCACGAAAAGAACAAAATTTCAATTAATTCGAGAAAAGCTAATAAGAAAACATGATTTTTCTTGAATTTATGGATCATTAACTTGTTTTTAGCAAATATTAATCTTATTTGTATTCGCCTTAAGTATTATTAGTAATTAAAATTCTTTTTTCATTTTTAATTTTTGCAAATTTCGGATAAATTTGTAATCTTTTTGTGAGGTTTAAAAATAATTTAAAATACGATCGATTTTATTGAATTAAAAGAGTAAATATTATTCACATCACAGATGACTAATCATTCGACTAACCATTTGATGAATTGAATCATTTTTGAATCATTTAAATGATAAATAAAGAATTACTTATCTTATGTTATGGTAATTTTTGCATTGAAACTCTAGAAATAGCAGTGAATTGAATTTAAAAGCGAGAAATGATTGATCGCTTTTATCATTAATTCCTAATTTTAGAAACCTATGGATTACTGAAAATATCAATTATTTTAATGGAAAAAAATAAGTCAGGCCTTCACTGCATTCCTTCCATTTTATTATGAGTTTTAAAACATTTTTTAGTTTAATTGATTAAATATTATAAATAAATACAATTATTTGAGATCACAAAATAATTTTAATGTTTAATCATTGAATCCAATTTCGATTAATAGATAAAGAGATTTAGGGTTTATCCTGAAATCAATTTAATAATTGCTTTGAAATACATTAATGAATATAAAGTTTGTCCTAATTTTTCAATAATTTTCTTCAATATTTTCTAATTGAAATGATTTCGATTCAAAATAAAATAAATTAAATTACAATTTTATTTTTAAAATTCAATTTATGAGCGAATAAACTAAAGATTAAATTCAATTTTAGTTTTAACTAGGCAATGATACAAAGATTGACTTAAATTATTGATAATTTGCGTTATCTTGGCTATCAAATGCAAAAACAAAATCAATCGATTTTATGTAATGACACGATATTTAAAATACTTTCAGACGATATTTCTTGAATTCAAACACATTTTTGTTTCTCAAAAAAAGAATTTGATTGAAAAATCAAATAAAGTATAAGTGCATCGAAAAAAATAAGGATGTGTACACAGACCTTTCTATGGTGTGTGATGGTACGCACCTGACATCTGATATTGAAGTACTCATATATTGAAACCAAAATGATTTTCTATTTGCCGCTATTAATGAGGAGCAGAAGAAGACCCACAAAAAGTCGTCATATATTTAGTATAAATATATGATGTATTCTATGATTTTGATTTTTTATTAGACTATTTTCTATAAAGTCGTCTCCAATGCATGTTTTGTGTAGTCGTGCTCTTAGTAGTCGCATCTCCTCTGACATAACAGAAGTTATTTGTGTGGAGCGACTTATTATTTTAAGGTATAAATAATGATTATGATCTGATGTCCATTCCTTTAGACTTTATGGAAGTTTTACGATCGCTTTATTACGTGAAAAATAGACTTTTATGTCCACAATATTAGAAGAGAAAACATTTTCATAAATGCGATTCTCGCACTCAGTGCTGACCCCATCCATAAAACAGACCTAAAAGTTTCTAATACCGTGCAATAGTATTAAAAATGGTAAAGAATAATATGCTGTCCTCGTAATGTTGTGATGCGGACACAAAATTTGTTGACAAATATACTGAACGCCTATTTGGTAAACAAATAATACAAATATAAGCTATAAATCAAGTTTTGTGTTAAAAACTTCTTTAAACAAAGTTCTAAATGAGTCGAGAGTTTAGTATATTTGAACATAAATTAACGTTTCATATAAAGTGAATATTCTGTGAGTTTATGGCAGTAATTATCCGATAAAATATATGTAAAACAGTTTCTGCGATAAAACTTATATTTGTTATTAACTTTATTTTAGTTTTTGACTCTTTTTAAGGGATCGCTATTATTATTATTATTATTAGTATTATTTGTATTCGGTATAAGTTATATAACTATTTGCTATTAATATTATTAGTTAGACGTTCATAATTCAGATGCGATGGCACTGGTAGTGAAAGTGCCAATATATGGGCACAAGTAATATAATCGTAATGCAATGGCAATAACCACAAATCAAGTGTCTGCACAAGACTTGATTCGTGCATTTTAGACGTCAACGTTGGAGCAGAGGATTGATGGTCGTGCTGAGACTGATCATATCCATTTGTTATGCTCATTAAAACAGTCAGGCAATAAATAGTCAAAACTTATTGCAGACCCGTTGCCCGGCAACAGCATCTGAATATGTCATATCAAACTGATGAGATGTGATGCACACCACCACCACTGCACTCATACCACTACTACCGACAGTAGAGACAGAGCGCACAACACATATAGCAAAGTATCAATTTTGCAGTTCTGCGAAAATGTCAAAAAGTTTATAATGCAAATGCTCTCAACTCTCATCTCTCTCACGCTCTTTGTAGAGATTCCTCTCTCATCCCTAACTGACTGCTCTCTGTGTTGCTCTCT
>JAQGAR010001198.1:0-10148 GCA_034697865.1 Oribatida sp.
CGAAAATTTCAAATTTTAAAATTAAATATCTCGAAAACGGTTTGATATAAAATTATGAAACCTTCGTAAATGGGAACGGCAAAACTTGTTAAACATTTTTTGAGTGAAAAATTTCACAATTATCAAGGTAAATCTTCTGACGTAATTTATTGTTCCTACATACCACATAGTAAGTACTTCACAATTAGTTGAAACATCATAAACAGATGGCCTAAACGATAGACATATGTGTCAAACAAGCATATTTATTTTAATCATTTGAAAATTACTTAATATGTGATATATAAGGAAAATAAATTACGTCGAAACATTTGCCTTGATAACTTTAAAATTTTTAAATCAGAAAATGTTTAACCAGTTTTGCCGTTCACATTTACGAAGGTTTCATAATTTTATATCAACCCGTTTTCGAGATATTTAATTTTAAAATTTGAAATTTTCGAAACTTTGAAAGGATCTGGCGCAAATTTGGTTTGACTTAGGAAAGTTCTGATTCGAGTTTTTGGTAGCATTTTTGATGGGGAATATGGAACTACTTTGAACACGACGATTCTAAGAGGGATCCAGGGTCCCACAGAAACCCAGCAACGTTCTTTAAATAAACCTTGGGTGCCTTTAAAATTTTCTCCAAAAAATTCAACTTTAACCTAGAAAAAACGAATATAGCAATTATTTAATAAATGTATTCTAAGTTTAAATTTTGATTTCTTTTCAAATTAAAAATTAAAATTTTATGGAATTGTTTTCATAATTTTATTTAAAATTGTTTTAAAGTTACGGACATCCATCTTTCCTAACTTCAGGGGCTTTTCGCATATATTAAGGCCTAAATTAATTATGAAAAAACTATTTAATAGCTATTGTGATATAGAATCAAGGCCTTCTCTGTGCGTTGTGATCAGATTACAATTTGGATTGGCCAAATTTTGAATTGTCAATCTGTCCTAATCTATTCAGAACTACAATCTACAGACTGTAGACTAACAATCCCAACAGAATCTGATGTAAGTAAAATTCAAATGAGTACCATTGATTGAAACTTATTTGCGGGGCATATTCAAACCCATTTTCTTAACCAAATGAATTCCTATGCTTTTAATGATACTTGATTTAACCCAGGCATTCAGCCCAGAATTTATAATTTGTTACTTAATTGCAATTATTCAAATAGTCATTTATTCTATGAAAATTGTTTACCAAGAATAAAACTTTATCTTGTAATTATATTGTAGAATTGGATAGTTAATTTTGACCAATTCCTTTCTCAGGTTGAAGTCTATAAACTTGATGGATAAATAAGAGCTATCGATAGTGGAGCTGAAAAAATGTAGAGTTCTCAGAGGACTCCCTCCAAACACTATTCAAATCACTTTTACAGAAAAAATGTGATTTATTGTCGTTCTGTTGACTCATTTATTTAGTGGGAATAAAATATGACCTTGCTTATAATTTAAAGGCATTTAAAAGAATTTAATGGTTAAAGAAATTTCCATTTTCCACAAATTATTAATATGGCGAATTAGTTTCCGATTGAAAACCTCTTTTCAAAAACTGCTTCACACCTACTTTATCCCAGACATCGCCAAGCTTTCCGAACTCAGGGGGATAGAGGGGGATTTTTCAAAACGCAAAATCCCCAAAAAAACCCAAAATTTCCGAAAAAACCCTAAAATCGGAAAAAAAACTCCAAAAAATTTGCCGAATCGCTTCGTTCGGCGAAAAACCCTAATTTTCCCCGAAAATTACCCAAAAAAGGGGAAAACCCTTAAAACCAAAAAAACTTCGCTCCACTCGGCGAAGAGGCCCTGAGGGCTTCGCGCTCAGGGGGATAAATGCCAATTTTCCCGCCACAGGGGGATTTTCCAAAAATCTGCTTTACCCTGACTTTGGTCGAATATCTCACACAAAGCTTATTACTTTTTGCATGATATTTTCTAATTTCTGATAACTTATCAATTTATTAATTAATTTAGATTAACTCATATTGGATTAATTCAGATTGGATAAAATTCACCGATCATTTTGATATAGTGTCTAAAATTATATAAATTACAACAGTTTCTCATTGAAAATGTGAGTTAACGCAAACACAAAACATTTAATGGAAACTAATTTTTACAAAAATTGTTTTCACGTATCTTACCTTTAATGTTTTTAAATGGTCAAAAAGCGAACGAACAAATTGGTTGATTAGGTGCTTTTCAGGCTGAACAAGAAAATATATGTGTATTTTGATATCCGAGTTTATCCTTTCTTTCATAATCTAAATGTTGTTTCAGAATATTGACATCGTTTCAGTTGCAGAGAGTCTAAAATTATAGTTTTACACTTGAAATGAATGGATCGCCTCAAACCTTTTCAAAACCTTTTTTTGATTTTGTATTTATTCAGGATTGTATCATGGGGGATTTTCCGATTAACCCCTTGGACACATATGAATTAAAGCAAGATGACGGCCTAATAAGACGTATTCTGTTAGACACTCCGGGAATTAAAAAAGTTTTACAACCCTGGTGCCTGCAGTTTAGGGAAAAACTACAACTAAAAAGTAATTTTGAACCGAATTCAAATTCACTATTTTTTAACAAATAAAACAATAAAATGTTATTTTCTACAAAAATAGAGTTTTTCTCGATTCTCTCTTAATTACTAAATTAGTACAACTGAAACCCCATTCAATCAATTTGTAATGTGCAAGGTGCGATAAGAAAAGCTATTTTGAAGCACTAAACACTATGCCTTGCGCATACTCTTTTTCAAAAATTAGTTTAATTTTAACTCAATCTTAAAATTGTTAGACATTTTAGTAAAAAAAGGTTCTCATAGTAATTTAGCAAGATTACATAAATTAACAGCGGAGACAATTGTGCATAATTGGAAGGAATAACAGTGTAGACTTTGTACAGTCCGATGCAGAGTCATAGAGTGAGACCTTTTAATATTCTAAATGATTTTTAAAGTATCAAAATTGTGGTGAAATTGGATTTAAATGCAAATTTGGCTCTAATTAGCTAAAAAACATTTATTTGAGATGACATTAATAATTTTATTTTATTGAATAAAATAGTGGTTCCAAGAAATGAGTTAACAAACGACAGAAACGACAATAAGTAAAAAGCACTCGATTTAAGGCTTTCATTGATTTATTGGATGTTAACATAAATTATAGAATTTGTGTAAAAATATTAAAAATTGATAAAAGGATTAACAAATGAGAGGTTTATTAGCAATTAAAACTAATTATTTTTGTCAATAAGAACGCACTGTTCGGTCGCCGGATATTCGGGTAAATTGAGTTCATATTTTTGTGCCAAAATTGGGGGAACAAAGCGTCCGCCCAACCAATGAAATCTTCCACTGAAATGTTTGGCGCACTTTTTGGGTGCTGTTAATGAAACCAAACAATCGGGCCTTAAGATAGGTGTGCCATCAGTTGGCGGACCCTCTTCAACATTCCAACCACTGGGAATATCAACACTAATGATGGGTATACCACTGTCTCCAACTTCAACTACTTTTGTGAGTATTTCTGCGAATTGTGGTCTCAAAGGAGGCCTATAACTGAAACCGAATATTGCGTCCACAATAAGACTATACGAGTCCTTCAAGAGATGGATTTCGTTCGGCAAATACGACAGGAAATGAATTTCGTATTCCTGACACTGTTTCACCAAATTCTTGAATAAAACAGAACTCCCGGGCTTTGGATAAAAGATTGTCGGACGAAAACCCTTTCATTAAAACATTAACTAGTTAGTCTCAAAATCCAATAATACAAAATTAAATAATGCAAGACTTACAAAAAGTTTGAGATGACGGGCGGCTACCAAACCATCCCCTCCATTATTACCAGGTCCACAACAAATCAAGACTGTAGGCATATTGTCAGATTTATCAGGGAGATATGTCTTAGCGATGACAGTGGCAACACTAAGACCCGCCAATTCCATCAACTGATCCACACTAAAACCATAGTCAGAGAACAACTCCTCATCGATTTTAATGGCTTCTGATTGACTAAAATTATTAAATCATTAATAAATGTTTTGTCAGAAACAATGAATATATTAATTGAAGGTTTGAGTCAAACCTAATGTGTTTAATACGAAAGCTTTCGTTTGTAATTAAGTATTTATTTTCTGTTTGTTTTCTATCTTTTGCCGATTTTAAAGACAAAGACATAAGTCTTCGCGGAAGACTCGCCGATCGAATCCTCAAATCCGTTACATTAGAAATACTTCGAGTGAAATATTTGGGGTTTTTAGAGCTATTTGTCGGCGAATCCATTTTGACGGCGACTTTAAAGCACTTTTAATTTAAAGATTTTATTTAAGATATAATTACTTAGATTTCAACCAAAGCGAGTTCTAATGGTCTTCAAAATCAGATCTAAAGTGAAAATTTCAAATTGAATGAATATTCTATAGAATATTCTCTATTATTGTATAAAATGAATTCAAACATTAAATACTCATTAATTTAATGATTGGTTGTTTGAAAGATTCACTTCTTTTATAAATTGGTTGAATTGATTTAACTGTTCTGATCTTAAGTTCGAAATTTGTTCAAAAATACTTTAAAAATTTGTTAATAAAATAATGAATAGCGAAATATTTGTCATAATTGTTGACAAATGTAGAGTAGAGTCAAATAGTTGTCAAATAGCTTTCACTTGAGTTCGAGCTTTAATTTATATGAGTGTAAAAATTGTACAAATATTTTAACTGAAATTAACTGCTGCTTAACCTCTGATCCCATTTATTATTTGAACTCAAATTTTATCTTTTGTTTGCTTATGAGAGGAATCAGTCGAAAACCTCCTTTCCTGGAGAGCTCATTCAAATTAGAAGCATATCCTGGAGCTCGAGGTTTCAAATGAAAGTATGTTGAAAACTGAATTTTCAAGTGAACTTATTTACATCACTTGACATAAATGAATAAAATGTTTATTTTGTATAACGAAGTGAAGACAATATTGTCATAGAAACAGCTCTTAAAATATCGATCCATAGATATCTTCACACCAAACAATTGAGTTTAAAAAAATTTAATTCATTTTTAATTGATTTATTTAAGTGAACTCAAATGAGTCGCAAATTTAAACAAATTATCCAAAAGTGTTACCGATTTTAAAATCCAAGACATTGTATAAAACTATCAAAAAAGATAAAACTGTAAAAGATTTACGAATTATTGAGTTATGAGAATATTGGCGTCTAAGTCGCAAATATGAAATAAGCTAGTTTTAAACTTAAACCATTTAATTAAGCAGAATATGATTTCGGTAATTGTGAAATATAAATATTTAATGCAATTTGAATCAACAATTTTTAAAAATTTCCTCAAAAAACAAACTTTTTTTTAAAAATAAGGGGTCACAATGCTTTTCTATGAAAGAGACATCGAGGGAGACATCGAGGGGGACATCGTGTTCTATCTCGAGTTCAGGTCAGTAAAACTCGAGATCAGTAGTTTTTACTTTGACCTTGATCAACTTAATTTTGAGAAACTCGTCCACTAAATATAAATATTAGCCTTCAATCTGCGATTTCATTGAATCTATTTTTTTAATTATTTATTTTTAAAATAAGAAAAACAAATAAATACCTCAAACATTTTAAACTCATTTTATTTATGTTTGTTTTAAATCCAACGAAAGTTTTTTTTAATAAACGACTGAATGACAACGAATTCCAGTTCTTAGAGATTAACATAAGTTTAATAAATCGATTCAATTATTATTATTACTGTTTATCTCGAATTAAAAAACTTTCAAAACAAACAAATAATTGATTTCAAGCTTTACTTTAAGATAGCGCTCTAAACAACCTCAAAATCAAGATTACCATGTTACAAATGAGTTGAAAACGACAGATTGCACATAGGGATTGAATGTACACTCCATCATTTTCAAAAGTATCTTGCCAATTTTCTATGGGACAAAAGTTGCTTAGAAAAAAATAAATTACAAATAAATTACATAATTAAATTTAATTTGATTATTTTAATATTTTCCAGTAAGAAACTGTTGTGCTTCTTTTGCTATACACATTTATGAAGGTTTTATAATTTTATAAGCAAGAGTCTTTGAGATATCTGTCTCTAAAACTTAAAATTTTCAAGTTTCAAAAGGGTCTTTTAAAATACACTTTGTTCTGAAAATTGTGATTAGATATTATTGTAGCATTTATTGAGAATATGGAACTGTTGACGAATCTAAGATGGATCTATCATGAATCTACCATTGGATCTACTGTTCCATACAAAACCGATTATCTCGGTCCTTTACAACTCAAATGTAAACAGTTGTCAAACAATAATATTTCCTCAAAACAGATTAGTTTCTTTGATTTTTGAACACATTTAATGATTAAATAAAAGTTAGCGTTTATTAAGTCTTTTAATACGAAAAGTAAATCGTTTTTAATTTAAGATTATTTGACAAAAAATTGTTTTGAATATAAATAACGAAAAAAAGTTTTAAAACAGAGTTTATGTCAATTGAATGAATACTAAGCGACAAATTAATAAAATTATTCAATAGATTGGAGTCAGAGTTCAGTTGGTTTGAGACATATATGCGTCCAATTCGTGATCCAAATTGGTTTTGGTTCCCGACATATATGCGTCCAAATCGTTATCCAATTGTTCGCGATTTGGTTTAATATTACGCCTCTTTTGTTGGTTTTGTTGTTTTCCCGAATTATTTCGAGGAATAAAATTTCGATTTAATCGAAATCTCTTTTTATTACCGATTTTCGCCTGATTTTGGTTACGAATCTGTGGACCAATTCTTCGTTTGCCTTTAAATGAGGTGACATTCTGTGTCTTTATTGTTTGGTTTAGACGCAAACGGTTTCTTTGCAGACCTGAAATCGATAATTGATTATATGATTGTCGCTGAAGAGCAGCCAACGGTTCAATACCTTTACGCCGAACGCCAACAATAACTCCGATATTCTGTGAATTGTTTCTTCGGTTTTGAGTCATATTTCGATTCATACCATTTGTGTTGAAATTCAAGCGATTTATTCGTCTTTTGTTTGGATTTCGGTTTGCATTTAAAGCGTTGTTTTGGTTATTAAATCTCTTAATTCCGAGCCTTTGTTTGACGGGACGAGTGGTTTGACTGTTTTGGTTCTGAGTTCTGAGGGCAGCCAACACAGAGGGTCTGTTTGCCATTTGGAGAGCCAGTCGTCTATTTTTCTGAGAGCCTTCTCTCAACTGATGTCTAATTGTGTTGTTTTGAACCATTTTATTACTGTTCAGAGGATTAGTTTGTCGTCTCAATTGGTTTTGTCTTAAGAGTTGGAACCTCTGATTCAAAGACATTTTGGTCGTCGATTTGAGCGCTTTTTTCAGGGAATCTATGGTTGCCATCAATTTGTGGACCAAATCCTATCAAATCATTGAACCAATCATTGGAATCTCTTTCAAGAAGTCATTTCAATTGTTTGTTGTTTTGATTCAAAACTAGAATCAGATATTAAAATATTCGAGAATTTGAATCATTTGATTGAATGATGTTTTCATTGAATGCCATTTAATGTCTGTTTTGGACATCAATTCCTCATTTACTCCGATTGACTGACATATGAGACATTGGTTTCACTCAATTAAGACATCATTTAATTAATTAAATTAATGTTTCGGCGAATCAGTTATTAATTACAACCAAATTGTTATCAAATCTATTGTTTTCATTGTTTTGTCGTTCAATCAATGGTTTCATTCTTTAGATTAAGAAAAGACTATTTCCTGTCGAGAAGTAAACCGAAAACAACTATTAATCACAATAAGACTTACCAACAGTTGATTTACTTGTTTTGATAGAAATTATTTAATTTTAATTTAAATTCAATCAAATATTTTACGAAAAACACAAAAACAAATGAAACGCAATTCAATACAAATGTCTGATTTGTATGAAAGTTTCAGAGTCTCATTGGTTCCAAATATAGTCAAACTTATAACAACTCAACCAATCAAATCAAACAATCACTTGGCGCTCATTTCAAGTTTTACTTAACTTTTATAAATATAATCAATTTTATTAAATAAATGGTAAAAATGAGTCGATTGGCTTCCGTTCGGCTTAATATACCAATTTATACCCTCAACCCTAATAAAAGCATATCACCAACTTTCGCCTCTCTCTCTCTCTCTCTCTCTCCGTAAAAGTATAAAAGTGAATGAATTTTTGTAAGAAGTTTTATTTAAATCAAAATATAAATCAGACGATTGTCGCCAAATAGTCTTTGACTTCAGTGGGGGAAAGTCGTTTGAATCCGTTTTCATTACAAATTCCAATCTCGATGTTGTCCTGAGTCATCTGACCCTCGAAACCTTCTTTTAGAGTTAGAATTGCTGTTTGAATGGCGTCTTCGAGTTCCAACTCTTCGCTATAACTGTTTGACACAATTAAAGGGGTATTAAAAGCCATAATATTTTACATTTATCTCAAATCATACCGCTTTTCGAGGAAAGATTTGCCATTTATGTAATTCTTTCCCATAGCAGTGGCCTTCCACGCAAAGTATGCGCCCTTTGAATGTAAGGTAAAGTTAGTTAAATGATTCAATTTTTAACAATTAAACTCAAAATTATAACTTACGGATGGATCGCATTGGAAGAGATAAGGTCTGTCGTTATCCCATCCCGCGATCAAAAGGGAGACACCGAAAGGACGAACACCTCCTGATTGGGTGTACTCTTGCATAATGTGAGCGACGCGTTGAACCAATTGAGTGGTAGGAATGGGTTCGGAATAAGTCAAATAGTACTGCTGAGCGATTTTACGCGCTCGTCTCACCAGAAGACGATAATCCGGACCCATTCCACTGTAAACCATTCCAATGTGATTAGTGATGGACTCGGCTTTGAAAATACTGTGCTCTTCATATATAATCGATTTGTGTTTCTTCTCTGTGGCCAAAACCACTCCATTTGAAGCTTTTTTTCCATCGGATTTTCAATTAATTACTAAATTTCAGAAATCATTTCATACCTTTTATGCCAACGGCCGGAGCGCCGGCGGCCACCGCTGCCAAAGCGTATTCAATTTGGACCAATTTTCCAGACGGACTGTCATTGGATCAGTTAATTGAATTAGATTTGAGAAGCCGACTAATCTAGATCGGTTGAAAAGCCGTTTAAATGGTGACAATACCTGAATGTCGTCAATGAAAAGCTATATCTCTCTGAAGCCATTCTTCACTTAAACTTATACCAATGAAAACCAAAAATATTTGAAAACAATTAACTCTAAATAAGAATCAATTATTTAAATAAAATGAGTTTTTGTTAGACTGTGAGTAAAATGACTAAGCGTTTCAATAAGCGTTTCAATAGCACTCACATAAAGTACAACAAAATGTCTGACAACTTATTGTTTATCAAAACGTCTTTTATTTCTTTGTTGACAACACATGTCTGGAGAACTGATGCAATCATTACTATGTCTTTCATTTTCCAACAACTCTTTCTCAATGAAAACTTGAGATATGAGTTATTTATCGATTAATAGATTGTGTCGTTTGTAATGAAAACAAAACAAAATTTAATTCTTATAACTAATGTGTAAAATGAGTGAAACAAGTCTTTCAGATTTGACGCCAAACACCAATGTTTTGCATTTGAGTTCGAGTGAACTTCCTTTTGACTCTTCGATAACACCGGTCCAGCAAATGATATCTTCGTGCACCGGTGCTTTGGCCACTTCCATCTTCGGTAAGTTCAACATGTGATCGGCACAACGTTTGTTATCAAACTTATATTTCTCGTAATCAGTGACTCCTTTAGATGTCGTGAAGATTAGACTTCAATCACAACAAAAAGAGTTTATGAAAAACAGATGCTTTTTATATTGCAATGGACTTATGGAACATATCTGCTATTGTCCGGCCAATAATGTGGACACATCCAAAGCTTCGGTCAGACCTAATTCTGTGCCAATCATTCAAAACCATTTATTTGATCGGAGCCAACACTTCACCGGAACTGTGGTTTGTTTTACACTAAATTAAGAATTTTGAACTCAAATTAATTTATTTGTTTGTTTTTAAGGATGCTTTCGTAAAAATCACTCGAAATGAGGGGATATCGTCATTATGGAGTGGTCTGCCCCCAACTTTGTGAGTCCTTAGATT
>JAQGAR010001199.1:0-10147 GCA_034697865.1 Oribatida sp.
CCTCTTGAGTGCATCTGAGGGCCATTTAATCCATATTTAAATGTCAGTCAGTTTTATGGTTTTGTCAACAATTTCTCACATAATCGCTCAGATATTTGATTCCATTGGGAAACCTCTTGGGATCAGCTAATAATTTTTTATCCTCTGAGCGCGTCTTTTTCATCCAGCAATCATCGATATTGATCCTGTCATAACCGACATCCCTATAGCCATCACTGACCAGTCTGTCCGCCATATCAGTAAACAGTTTTTCGCTAAAAATAGTAATATTTGAGACTAATTTTGGCACAAATTGAAAGAAATGATGTCAAACCTAATGCACTCATCCCTATTGTTATTGCATTTAGTATTGCATCTGAACCTCTCCCACGACAGCCAACCCATCGGCGGAGTCAGACATAAACCATTGTCGAGACAATAGATTTTTGACATTTTTAATAAAATTAAAAAACATAATAAAAACAATGAAAAGTTGTGAAACATTTTATGGCAAAAGTATTTATCGCTCGATTAAAAAGAAATATCACCGAAAATACATTACAATTAATAAATTATTTAATGGAATGAATGAATTGACACTAGGTTAATGAAATTACATGCTAAATTACATTTTAATTGAATAAAAACATCGATAAATGTGAAAACACGTCAAAAATGCTGATCAGCTGTTCTTCAAAATAAGTGTTTACTTTTCAATGAACTTGACTTTTAAATCGATAATTTTGCTTTCGGTTAATCTTAAATAATAATTAGGTTAAATAGACTATAAGATCAATTTAGAAGAATTTCATAAGTATTTAGATAAAACTAAATATATATTATTATCTAATAACAGACAATCTTTTAAATCAATCATAAATTAAAGAAAACCAATATCCAAATATTGATCGCAAACCGAAACCTTAAGACTTGAAGTTTTAATGAGAGAAATACCGAAAGTCATCGGAAAATGCAATTCATATGAATATAAATTCAATGCGAATATGAATTGAAAAGAATTTTAGTTTTTAAATATTTTTATATATTATTCGTGAAATCGCTGTTTGTTTACTTCCAGTCATTTGTAATGATTTTGAATTCAAATGAGTTTTGTTTTGTAAACAAATTGAAATCCAATGAAAACAATCGTTTGATTACGGATTTGTTTCTTGTGATAAACAAATAGTTTATTATTTATTAGTTTTATTAAAGATTTGTTTTAATGTTAATCAAGTAATACAAAGACATCCAGTGATCAAAATGTCAGAGAAGGTAACAACAGTGGATGACATGACGAAACTGACGTCCGAGAAGACGCCCGACGAAAAGCCTTCTTTTATGTAAGTTTTTATAAGTCAAGTCAAACTATTTTATGGTAACTTTAATCAAATATTCAGTGATCAGTTCCATGAGATCATCGATATTATGAAGAACTCAACCGAAGGTCCTCTGATAACACCGCCACACAGAGTCCAGCATTGGACTGAATGGCTGATATACTTCTGGCATAATCTCTTCCCGTTTGTCATATGGGTTGTGGCGATGGTTTGGGTCTGTTATATCTGTTTTTACAACTCGCGAGTCATTGGACTAATATTCTCGCAATTCGTCAATCGTTTTGTCAAAAACGGTTACTTCAAAGTCGGTTCCCTTTCGGTGTCTTTTATTTCGGGAAAACTAATGTTCAGAGACTTTGTTTACGTGACAGACGACTATTCCATACGAATACAGGACGGTTGGTATGTATTACATATGTGGTCATGCATCCAGAATAACTAAAATTTGCGGTAATCCATAGGTTAGTGTTCCGGTGGTGGTTGCCTTATTTGCCCAAAAACGTCAAAACCGAAGACTTTTCCAATTCTGAGGCCCGACTTCTTATGCTTCTCAATGGTTTCGAATTACATATTTATAACCGAACCAAACTATACAAAGAACTCGAAAAACTCTTTGGTTTAGAGCCCCGACTCAACGACGAAGAATGCGACCCATTTGAAGACGTCGGCAGCCATTCACTGATAGACAGCATTAATGAAACTACATCTGACGTAAGTGGTGGTCAATGGCGAGATCTGATTCCAGTCACCAAAATAGAGATAACATCCGGCCGTTTCGTATTCGGAAATCATTTAATACCGAGCACTCTATCCATAGTGATAGAGGAGGCATATTTTGTATATACGACCCGACCTGCCGTTTCGCCACACGATATGTTTACTCATATAATGAAATGTAAGGCAGAAAACGTGAAAATAATATTAGCGCCTAGTCCTAAGTTCTTGGGCATTCGTGATGAGCCGCCCAGGTTTATGGGGGAGGGCTTTGTGGTGTTCCAAAGCAACAAACTAGACCTTTACTACTACCAGGATGAGCCGGGGCTGGCTTCAGACAGTCCTGAAAAGTTAGAGCTCGCAAATGGAGATATCATAGAGAAGTTCACGTCTCCGGCCTGGGGTCTGGTTATCAAGTGTGGGAAAGGCACTGATTTTAGTTATGGTCCGTGGGCTGACCGCCAGAGAGAACTCTTGTATAACTTCTTCTATCCCTCGGACTACAAACCAATGGAAGTCAGCAAAAGACCGAAAGCCGGCGAAAGACGACAATTCGAGTCATTCGACATTCGTTTGAGTACATTATCCGACGCTAAAGTCGATGTTCTCTTCTCGAAGATTAAGGAGACCAGTGCACTTCATGTAAACGCCGGTCCCGGTTCTTACCTCGAGATTACTATTCCTTGGATCAATTCAGAAGACGGTTATACCTCTCATATTAACGGTCAGATTATGCATTTAGACGCAACCACTAGTCTTCAGTTCCGATCCCTGGCTGTCAGCGAAACACTTGAATTCGATGTAAAGATCGCTTACCCGCGCTTTTGGAACGACCATCAATTGTGGACAATCAATCTGACCGGTTGTAAAGCAACGGTTAATTTGATTTATGCGCACAAACTCTTCTTCCAGGCACTGATTGAAGACTGGGCGGGAAAGGCCCGGCCAGACATAATGAAGTTCGTGCCCTACACTTGCAAAATATCTGTTGTCCTCAAAGAATTTGAATTACTAACTCTAGCCAATGAATACAATTGGATTGACTGCTCAACCGGTCTCATTGGAGAGAACTCACAGCTCGCCATAAGTGGAGAGATATTTGATATGACATTCGACTTACCATTTGTCGAGTTTTTGCCGCCAAATGTCGACATTAAAATCTGGATTCAGGGCGAGAGCTTAGAGGCCGCCTTTTATTTGCCCGAATCCAATACTCATCGGGATATTATTGAAGCGCTTCACAAATACGCCCGAATAACTTCCAGAGATGGCAATGATATCAGTCAATCAAATCTCTTCACTAATGATAGGAAGTGGAGGAATGTTGTTACCAAAGAAAATAATTGGTATGAGTGTTGGACGGCACCGATTGTGGCGCTTAGCATAGCCTACAAATATTGGCCAATGCCTCCCAAAACGTTTAATCCCAAAGAATCGGAAATAACGACACCAGAAATGGAAGAGATATTACTGTCGCCGATGCGTCCCAACCGTTCGCCTAAACATTTATGCTCAGCACCCGATGATTTTGATCCAATGTCTATGGAACCGGACATAATCGCCGTCGAGTTGGAGATTGGACCGTCGGTTATCGGTCTGTTTGGAACTCTTTTCCGAATGCTTTGGAATATAAAAGAGAATTATTTGGGCGAATGTCAAGAGTTCGAAGACTTGTCGTCAAACAGTTTCTCGTTTTTCGATAAGATTTCGGAAATAAATGAGAAAAACAGTAATAATAATAATCAAAGCGATCACATGGAAATCGAATTCAAACCATTCGACGCTCGTATATACCGACCCTTTGAAGTCACGGTTTCTGTTACACTGCATGACATTCAGGCGCATCTTATGAAGTGCTGTAATGAGTCAGATCCTCCCTGTCCTTCATTATTCACCGAGAGATTATGCTTTGAATTGCACAAGACTTATTGCGAAACTCAATTACAGCTTCTGATCGCACCGGTAGTTTTGATCTCAACTGATGTCCAAATGAGAAATGAGAATAACTCTCATCTGAAAAATGGTTATTTAACTCTATCTTCGCTTCAATTTAGAGGACACGCAATGTTCTCGGGCATAGATCGCCCCCTTGAGAGTGAGACCTTGGAGTATGCCTGGCTGGTTGACGTCCAATTGGGAGATATCGCTGGTCGGCTCACTTTACCACAAATCCAACACATTGTCACACCGTTGGAGACATTCCTTCTGCAAGTGATGCAAACTGATTGCTCTCTTCAACCGCCGTTCCCGTATCAGAAGTGTCTTCACGATATGATCCAATCAGTTTGTCCGCAGTCCACTGCTGTGAAACTCTGTCCATATCCCGAAGATCTCAAGTACCAAATGGTCAGACTCTCAGTCGATGCGATAGACGTATATATCGTCGAATCAAATGTCGCGATTAGTGTCCAATTGATTCCAATAAAGTTTTCGATGTGTAATATCCACTCGTGTCACACATCCATTGGCATCACAGCCCTCATCAATAAGATACTGTTCCGACAGTTTGTCAGAACCAGTAGTTCAGCGCACACTCTCAACACAAACAGTGGCACAAAACCAGGTAATTCATTATCACGAGAAGTCACACAATGGCTGGAAGTGAGCAGTTGTTCAATGGGTCCGGTATTCATCGACGCCGCCTCACTCTTGTCATCAGTGGACGGCTACACACAATCTCAACAAACATTCCTGAAAACACACGACAAAAAGACTAAACGATTGTGGTTTCTCTGGTCGGATGATAGCAATGTTTTTCCGCCAAATTTGGTGGGAAAGTGCGGATGTGTTGGCGGTTCCGCATTCTTTGGTCATAATAGGGATGGACTCAATTTCTTCAATTCAAATGATGCCTCCAAACAGAATGTAACAGAAAAAGTGATTTCAAATTTTTATTCTGAGTTTAATCGGAATAAAGACTTAGCTTTCGGTGAAAGTCTTCTCCATAGAGGAGAATATGTTTTAGGACTCAGAGTAGACACCGATGAATGCGATGAAGAGCTGCTCGATTTGGTTCCATTCTTTGAAGAACAGTTCTCTCCCTCTGTGTCGGAGTCAATGAGTGACAGCAAAACAGACCTAAAGTCAAGATTCAAATATGGATTTTTATCGAAACAGTTGAGTACTCCAACCACTTCTAATTCGTTGACAGTGTCGGCGCCGTTCATACAAAGAGATTCTTCGCCATTACATCAAAGATCGCCCACAAAGTCGGCCTCATTTAGAATTCCATCGCAATTACAACGCAATCAAACCACCGATCCTTCGGACGACACTTTCAGACGTAATAGAAGTCTCAGCGAAAGTGAAAGTGCTTCTGAAGGCGTCGCTCATAAATCATCCGTTATTTTAGATTTGATAAAAAGTCGACAAAACTCAGAATCTCATGAATTGGAGGGGAATGACGACAATGAACCGACTTCTCCAATAAGTCACAACTCAGAAGTATTTCGGACCAAATCATTAGAGTCGGCCTCTTCCACATCTGAACGCTATTTCTCTGCCGAAGACTTATCAAATGCGGCCAAATCTCCGTCGAGTGGTAGCAGTCGGTCTTCCGATACCTCTAAACAACAGCCGGTTTTCGCCAGCAGTGAATCCTATCATTCGGCCGAAACGCCGAATCCAATAACAGAATCTTCGACTCAATACTTCAGTTGTCAGACATCAGAATCAGTTACTCTTACCGGAGAAGATAAAAACAAAGGGGCTGACACTCACTCAATAAATTCTAGCAACTCTTTCATATCTGCGCTGTCGTCGCACGAAGACTTAGCTCTGGTTGACCTCAGAAACCAAATGGAGAAATCAATACCTGAGTCACCGCTTCTAATGTCTTCATATTCTTCACATTTGTCGCAATATGTTTGCTATAACTGGGATCTGCCCCCTCCGGTCCCACACTTCACGCCATCGCACATATCTACCAAAGACTGGTTCATAAAGAAGTCTCAATGGAGACCAAAATTCAGAGTTAATTCACACGGATTTTCATGTTTACGTATCGCTCGAAAGGATGAGTCGATTGCACAGACATCTCAATCATATAACAATGACTTCATTCCCGGCTCAGTATTCTTCGAAATCGAAAAGAATTTGAACCAAAAAAGTAGTGATGAAGAAAAGTTTGACCAAAAGAACGACACAAAAGACAAGAAGAACGACGAACTCATATCGAAAAACTTTGAGATAAAATCAGAAAAATTGACCTTGCTTATCAAATTTAAGAATGAAATCGATATTAAACTCTCTCCCCTCTCAATCGAAGGCCTCAAGTCGTTTGTAGACAGTCTAACACCAACTCTTGCTTTAATGCACCCCATATCTGTCCTGAATCATCTTAACCTAAATTGTCTGAATGAAGTCGAGGCCAATAATAAGCTGAAGAAAGAAAAGATGTTATATTTAGGACAATTGAACGCAAAGGCGTGGCAGACACTCCTCCGACGACAAAACTCAAAACAAAATAATCGCCGAATCGGTGAAACCGAAAACACTTCTTTAGTGGCCAATCAGTTCGAAGAGTTGAAAGCTTTCAAATTGTTGTCATTTGTTTACATAAACAAAATTAATGTGAATCTGATTCAGGCATCGATTGTCGAAGAGATCATATCGTTTGCGGCGTTGGATAATATCAAAGACCTGACCTGTGTTTCGGTGATGACTGTCTCTATTAACGACATTTCCTTCAATTCCTCGCATTTTATTAAACAGCGCCGAACTCTCCACACATTTATGGACCAGAGCTCAGTCTCGACCCTTTCGTTTACAGAGAAGGCTCTGATGACCAGATTCTTCGGCAAAAAACCAAAGAAAGAGTTGTCTGAAATTGAATCGTTGACTATAGAAACAGTGGACACAAATCTGGAGGAAACTATCGCAACGGCAGCCGTCAGTTCAATACATATGCAATTATCTCGTCTGAAGAATAGCAGCACTATATTAAAAGACGCCATTCTTACAGTTATTCCGTGCCGTTGCAGTAAAGTTGACTTTAAGATAGTTCGGTCCCAATCACCCACTTGTACCGAATCAGACCGCACTTCGCGACAGTCGAGACAAAGCCGTAAAACATTGCAAAGACAGGAGTGTGTCATTGACAAAGACCACGACAGCGATAATGCATTTCTCAAGGTTCACGGCTCATCCGTGTCCTCCGATGAGGAGCACCTCTTGGGATTCATAATGTTTGAGTGCGGAATAGAAAACATTAGTATAAAAGGCGTCAAAATTAAAGAAAGTGATGAAAATTTCATTGAACTCAAACCCAAAACCAGTGAAACAAATCCGGAAACTATTAAAGAGATCGAAACGGTGCCGGAGACGAGTCATTCCTCTTCGTGTGTGGCCGAAGTGGCCACTGTTTGGTTCAACTTTGCAGCTCCGCCTAAAACGCCAAACACCAGAAAAATAGACTTCACTCGTTTGGATTGGCATCTGTTGAGTTCGGCGGCGCCCTCAATCAGTGCCTGGATCAGTGTTGCCGACCGTCTCATTCTTTCGGCTAAATGTCTGTCCAAACTGAGCGAACAAAGAGTTGATTCAGTGATTGTCTGTCTTATGATATCGGGATTAGAAGAAAAAGGAGTTCATATTCCGCCCCAAAGCAAACATCTGAACCGTTTGTTCACTCCTTCGGCCAAATCATTACAAGACGACCCCTCCTGTCAATTGGTTACAGCTCTCCGACGATATTACAATTCTCTCCAATCTTCTGATGAATTCGAATCCAATTTCAAACCGGAAACACTTCCCTGTCTTTCAGATCTGCAGAGAGGAATTGTTGCGCTCTGTCGGCAGTGGAAGAATGCCCTCTATATGCCTCTCTTCATTCAACAGAACCTCCGACTCAGGAAAGGCGATAAACACCCGCTTCGTGTTCTTCTCGAAGAGAGATCCAAACAAAAGTCTTTCGAAACCGATTCCTTCGACGAAGAAGAAGAGGACACAGAAGAAAACTACGAAACGACTAAACTATTGAATATTGAAACTACTGTTCCAATGGTTGGCACTCAGAATAAGATAAGGCGGGAAAATAGTACCAAAAATATGAAGAATAACTCATTAAAAAGTAATAGTCAGCCCAACTCGAATCCACCGTCAGGTTTACCGAAACGCAAAGCCAGTTTCATACCGCCCCACCTGCCGCGCTCAACCAGAGCCTCGATTGTGATCCCACCACTGATTACCGCCCCCTTTGAGACAATAGGAACGGGTGTTAACAAAGCCTACGAATATCTATTTTCGCCAAACAGTCAGAACAGTGGCACCCGATTAGTTAAACGGGGAGAGAGTCAGACGAGTCTCAAGTCTACCCTTTCCAGTATTGATCCTAATATACTGCCTGTCGATCAGATTGAAGGCGATCAGAATCAAAATGATGGCGGTCATGACAATTATGGCGAAGAGAACCTGTATTGGTGGATGGCCAGACAACAAGACTATATGAAGAACGTCACCAATTTGACCAATTCTTTAAGAAAGCCATCGGCGGCGGCCTTAGAACAGGAATCTAAGCTCAATACACTAAACTCTGTGAACAGCGTAGATGACAATAGAGATAAGATACAGTCGACCGGACCCGACGTATCATTCCTACCCACTGTTGCGCAGATGGGAGACGTCAGAGAAATATTTCATCCGTTCATATCTTCTCTGAGAATAGCTTTAAGTGAAGAGAACAGCACTTCTTGTCTAGAATTTGGTCAGTTTGGAACCAAAGTGTCGATTTGTGGCAGAATTAAGTTATTTAAGATCGATATCGTCGAGTCTGAGAGCAGGAATTCCCCGAATCGAAGCCGAAGTCCTTCGCGACGCCTTTCACCCAACCGTTTACCAGTTGTCAACTTTGAGTCGAATTCGACTCCATTTAAGGCGCGGTTAAAAGTCGACAATAATTCTGATGCCTCTGCTTTTGTATGCGAAGGACTGGGCGTTGAGTTTGATCTCAGAAAAGTTAAAGACTTCGAAAAGTCAGAGACTTCTCAACAAAGCGATCAAAAAGTGTGTTCGATAGTCATCGTCGGTCCCGACGGCATCAGTCAGACCACAACTCTTCTCAATTTTAGTGTTGACATCAATTGCATCGACCAAAGAGTCAATTTACCACTTCTCCGACTTCTCCATCAGTTCACAGCTATGTATGAGAACGTAAAGGAGACCAGACTTGAGATGCGCTCCAATAGAGTCCACTCCTTAAGGGATAATCTCAATTTAGACAAAGGGGTAAAAATGAGAAACTCTGAAACGGATACAACCAGTCGGACGGCCTCCAGTTCCAGCTGTAAAAACGAACCGCACTTAACCGAACCCATGCCTAAAATGAAAGCCGAAGAGGTGGCTATTGTTATGCCGGACGACGACTCTGTTTCTGATGTCACACTCGTCGAGGAACCCATCAAATTAAGACGGGAGCCATTGGTTGAGCCCAAGTGCTGGAAGACTATGTTCTTTCTCTTGGATTTATACCAAACAAAACCAGAAACCAAAACAGTTATCGAAAGAGTGAGTTCGCTCTTAAACCCGAGCGCCCACACTCTTCCCGAAACTAAATTGCAGAACGATGAGGATGAATATAAAGGCAGTGGTAGGTATGAGCCCCTCAAAGAGCATAAGATCGAAATGGAAGATTCGAGTTCACAATCAGCTGCTGTTCCGCCGAAGACTAATGTAAATATTCATCGAAAATCGGCCACAAATATCGTATCGAGTGATCAGCTCAAGAACTTTACCAATGCTTTAATACAACGCGAGTGGACTCCGATTGTTATCTTCGGTGTCTGCAAAATAAGACGCGTCGGACTCCTGGCAATGCTGTCCGGACTCAAACTTGAAGGGGAATTATCGGCATTTCATGTGAGTGTGACACACAAACAAAAGTGTAAGGGCTCTAAGAAGTGGTTCGAGTCCTCCCTAAATGGGCAGTTGGGTCAGACCGCAATTTCATTGTTGGAAGAGCTGCCTCAGAGTCAGAGTCAGTTGGTTGTTAAGATGACGGTCGGAAAGTCACAGACTTTGATCTCCTGTCAGAACAGGAAAGGGAAAGACGCCAATTCTGCTCTTTTAACTATCGGTCCCATAATGATAGATATACCTCAACATCCAGTGGCTCTGCACGG
>JAQGAR010001200.1:0-10131 GCA_034697865.1 Oribatida sp.
CTTACTTAAAGACATTTTAAACCGAATTTTATTATCAAATGATTAAAATCAAAACATAAACACATTTTTTTTGTTTATATTATATTCAACATAAAATACGTACAAAAATGTATTCACAGATAATAGAGAACTAATGAGAGAGGCGTACAAACACTGAGTTATTAAAGACATAATTAACTGTAATAAACTCTTGTAAATTAAACAAAAATTCTTTACTTTATCTTCTTCTGATAAATAAACATTTTCCATTTGCATAAAAGCTAGGAGATTTTTAAAGAAATTGTTGTTAAAACTCAAAATGTGATTACAAATAGTTTATTGAGCTAATTTTACTATAGAAGGAAGTTATCCTTTCAGAATTATATCAGAATTATTAATTTATAGATTTTATTACCAACTCAAGTCATAGACAAGTCAAAGAAAGTATTTAAACGAATATAATGTTCGGACACTTAGATTCAAAAAACATTTATCTTTATTATTGAAATTTCTGTCTTCACAAAAGTCTTCACACTAGAAATCGCTATTTTATTAATATAATTTTTCTTAATTTGCGACACTTGCGAGTCATCTCTTCTTTAAACTCGTGTTCACTCATTTCACTTTCGATACTCAATTTTAATGCTTCAAGTCTTGAGAGTCGGCTCAGAATATCAATCATTTGTATGGTTTCCACCTTGGTTGCTTCAAAACTATTCCATATTATTAAACTTTGAAGATGTGGTAAAAAATTCTCAATATTTGTCAGAACCTTTACATTAAGTGTAGTAAAGCTATTTAATACTAATCCCAAATGCGTTAAATGTGATAATTCCCGAAATGCCTCAAAATAAAATATATTGTTAAAAATTGGGTCGGATGAAGCTGCGTCATAATGATTTTGATCAAATTTCACCTTTAAATATAATCGTTTCAATTGTTTGAATTGTTTTAAAGGAGACAATAATTGACTTAAATTCAGTATTTCTTGAGAAGTGACCACAAAATTGCATTCAATGCACTTAAGATTTTGACATTCATTTGCTATTCGTTTAACTGAATCGGATAATAGTTTGTCGTTTAAACCAAATTTTAAATAAATGTTGAAATGAATTAAATGCTTGAGTTTTACTACATTCTTGAGTACCGAATTTGCACTTGCACGATTACTATATTTAAGGCTTAAACTCAAATATTTAAGAGTCGGGAAGTTTTTAATAAAGACTGGCTGAACCCCAGAAGAGTCACTAATAGTCAATGACTTTAATTTTGAGAACTGAGTCCTCGACAGGAATTTCATCTTTTCCTCCAAAAAGTCTTCAGTATGTAACTGTTCCAAATTGGAGAAATGTACCAAACGTTTAAGATCTTCGACTAATTGATAAATAGACTCTGATGGTAAACATATTTTCAAAGATGAAACAAACTTTCGACGAAAGCTATTAAAACAACTGACAGACATAAGTCTCAGCGGAGACTTGAATTCAACCAAATGTTTACAATATCTGGTAATCAGTCGAACGAATTGATTGTAATTTCGGTAATATTCTGTGTATGAAAAATCGTCTTCGAATTCAATGGATCTTATGTTCGGACACTTCTTCAGCAATGACTCCAATGATTTCACATCAAAGTAACAATTATTGAATAAAGACGTTATGAAATGTTGCTGGTCAACTTCAACAGCTCTGTATAAAGTAGAGATTACCAGCTCATAATGTCTCCGAAATATATTCCTCTGAAATTGTTTGGACACACATTCGAGTCTGAGTTTGTCTTTTAGTGGCAGATATTGAAGAATAACTTCACACAAATCATCACAAATGCGTTCACTAAATGAATGTCTTTTGAGTGAATCACTTCTAAAACAAGCCTTTCGTTTCTTAATTATAGACATTTTCTAAACAATAAACATAACAAATGTTTAAAAACAAACAATTTTTTACAATTGAGGTAAACACTGAATGGCGTGGATTGAGGTCAGGAAAACCGGTTTATACACAAAAATATCATTAGTTTTCTCAATAATTAAGTCTGAAATTTATTTATGAATTAATCAGTGAATGTATTAATCGTTGATTGAGTTAATTAGGGAATCACTTCTTAAACATCTCTTATTAAACATAAGAATTAAAATGAGTTTAATTATCTAATTTTTATTATCAAAACAATATTTAAATGATTGAAAATAAAAACATTGACGCAATGCATGTGTTTTGGATTTTAATAACCAGTTTTCACATAAAATACGTAAAGAAATGATTTAAAAGAGAACCAAATTCTGTTACCAGAAGTCAATTACCACAACTCAACACAATTCAATGCTTTTTAAAACTATTTAATTAAATTGCAGCCGGCCTTTACTGTAAATGAAGGATCAAAATATACTTTGAGATCAAATTTCAATTAACATTTTATTTCATGCAATTTATACTCAAATAGAAATACAAATTATTATTATGTTATAAAAGTTTGATCAGGTTCCTATAATTTTAAGAACAATTAAATTCTGTTCTTTACAAACAATTATTGTGACGTTTGATATATCGTTGAAGTCTTAATTGAAATACAAATGATTTCTTACAGCCTTTTAATTCACAAACAAATAGCGGTTTATTGTATTAATTATAAGTGTTATTTCCTTTTTGTTAAAGTTTTGACTTCATTAAGACTTAAGACATCAATTTTTCTGATCTTTTTACACTTTTGGGCTAATTCTTTCCTTAGTTGTTCGCTAATTGAATCACTGCTTACTCTCGCAGTTATGTATTGCAGTCTTGGGAGTAGGCTAAGAGTATCTGCCACTCGTGTCGTTCCTTCCGGCGTTGAGTTCAAAAGCAAAGGAATTTCCAAATATTGAAGATTTGGAAAATGAATGTCAATATCTTTGATCACTTTCTCATCGACCCACGCATTACATCCACTTAAGTGGAGATTCAAATGAGTTAAATTTGAAAGCCCTTCCAATAAATATAAGCCAGATAATTTGCCTCTGTTAGATCCTGAACTATTTAAATATACTGTCAGTCGCTTTACTTGTTTGAAGACTTTAAACATAGACAATAATCGCCGCACATCTGAGCTGTTCTTCCATTTGATATCAAAATAGTAATTAATGCTCTTTAATTTTGGACAGTTGTCTGCAATTTGTTTAAACCATTTGCACAAAACCTCTTCATCTTTTATACTTGCGATCAGTTTTAAACGATTTAAATCCTTTAGTTTTGAGACATAACTCAAAAGCTGTGGATTAAATTCATACTTCAAATTCAAATCCAAATACTGAACAGTTTTGAAGTTATCCGTCAGATTCTTCAAATAAACTTTGCCTTTTATAGTACGAACTCTCAATGTCTTGAGTTTATTGAATTTTAGATTCGGTATAATACCATTCAGTTTAGAATCCATCAATTCCCCTAGTTCCAATTCTTCAGTATTGGGGAATCCTCTCAAACGAGTCATTTCTAAAGTGCTATCAATTCCGGTAAAAACTTTTAATTTTGAGCCAAACCTTTTCTTGAATTCATTGAAAGTGATTTTATTCATTGTACACAACCGACCCTCCAGTCTAACCAAATGATTGCAATATTTGGTAATCAAAGAGATGAATTCATTGTAATTATCGCAACTGTATTCGTGGTCTAAGAACTCAATGGATGCGATATTCGGGCACTTCTTAAGGAGTGACTCCAATGATTTTAAATCAAAACTATAGTTTTCGTACAAAATCTGCTCGATTCTCTTTTCGTGATACCAATCAATGTAAGAAAAGATTTTCAACTCATACTGCTTTTGAAAGACAGTCCTCTGGAACTGTTTGGACACACATTCGAGTCTGAGTTTGTCTTTTAGTGGTAGATATTGAAGAATATTTTCACACAATTGATCGCCAATGCGTTCACTAAATGACTGTCTCTGTTGTAAAGCATTATTCGAAACAATCCTTTCCTCTTTGATAGATTGTAGCACAGGATCAGTTTGATCCTCACTTTTTACAGAAATGTTTTCACTCTTTACCAGAGAGTTCTCGTCTTTAACAACAAAATCTTCAATTTTTATCTTAAAGTCTTCACACTTAATCTTAAATTCTTCAGTTTTAACCTTAATGTCTTCACTTTTGATGAGAGATTCCTCACTTTTAACGACAGTTGTGGTTAAATTATCAGCTGATCCGCTACTCAAACAAGTCTTTTGTCTTTTAATTGAAGTCATACTTAAAAGTTATTTAACTTGAATTATTAAATTTAACCAAGATAATAAATTTGCACTCGATTTTAACAGAAAAACTTTATTACAATTTAAATAAGTTTGAGTACAAAAATGATTGAAAGAAGTGTTCACTTCAGCGGACAGTCGACAACTGGTGAAAAGTAGTGAAAAGTTTAAGGATAAGCACTTTTGTTATTAGTTTTATTGCACTGGACTTAGAGTGACCTCAAAAGTCGGCTCTTCTGTAGTTTAGGGCCTAAACTTTAGGCTAAAACTGCTTATTCTTAGAAAACATTTATTTCAGTTTTAAGTCTAATTTAAGACATTTTATTCTTATTGCTATTCGTCAGCAAAGTATTTGCGAAAAGTATTTATTTTACATATTGTTCAAATTGTTCTAGTTTAAATATTCAACAAGGCAACAGTTGCTTATTAAGTTACTTATTATTGGTTGTTAATTTTTAAAACAAGAATTCAGTGGGAAATTGCTCTTGTTAAATACATGTATAGATTTAGCATAATTATTTACTTAAACCATTAACAATCCTTCTGCGTTTGACTGGCAGTAAACCTAAAATTATAAATTGACCTTGTTTTCTGTCTTCCTTGCACATCACTTCAGTGATTAACACTGATTAATACGTAAGTTCCTTCTTAGCATTTTTAGGATATAATTAAACGGTTTTAATTACCTAGACAACCAAACGAGGAGAGAGAGAGAGAGAGAGAGAGAGAGAGAGAGAGAGAGAGAGAGAGAGATTTATGTTTAATAGCCGGATGCACCTTGACAACCAAGAGCAAATCATACTTAAACCTAAATTTATTCTAATAAACTTTGATTCAACGGATGTTTTCTTTAATTAATAACAAATTGTAAGTTAGCTTATAATCTAGAACAATCATTGATCAAAGAAAATCAGTTAAAACCTCAATAGTTATATTCAGTTCATTCATTCACTTAGAAGTTGTCAATCACAAAAGATCAAGTTAATTATTTTTAAAATGGTTGATTCTTTTGAGTGCAAGAAGTGGACACTATTCACATTATGCCTAGTTGCTATTGTGCTCACTATGTGCATCACAATTGTGCCAAGCATACTTATTGATTACGAACAACCTTACACAGAATATGATGCGCACTACCTGGTAATTTTATTTCATTATATAAATTGAATTAATCTAGTTAAAACTATTAAAACAGGAGAATAACCAAACTTGATTTTTTTCTAGAGAGTATATAAGCATGCAATTATTGGAGTAGGTGTGGCTGTAATTGTGTTCCAATTGCTGGGTCTTTTTGGGGCATTTTTGGAAAACTTCTGGATGACACTTCTCTACGCCATAATTATGATCGCGGCCACTCTTGGATCAATTGCAATGGGAGTTACGGTCGGTCCGGCCTATTGGGGCTCATTTGTGCTAAACCTAATCATCACAATCGTGGCACTTCTCTATGCAAAAGACATATACGAGGGTAAAAACTCTTACAGTCCTCGCAAATAAACTGTAACTTTTGGCCACAATTATTAAACTATTTAATTTAGATACGTTGCTAGGTTATAACTTTGTCAAGATTATTTCAAACAATTAATTGAATATTGACAATACAAACATATTAATAACTGTAAAGCTGTAACCTAGGTTACTCTAAATTAAACTAATATATGAATGAGATGAATTATCAGATAATCTCGGATAATGTACTTTTAAATCAATCTCAATTAAATTAACTTATTCATTAATTTAAGTAATAAAGCTTATTTTTAGAAAATGAAAAGTTCATTTATTTTATTGATAATTTTAAACCTGATAAATTTTTCATTTGATAAAAGTCAATTCATAACCTGATGAATTTTTAAGGAAAAATTAAAACAACAATTTTTAAAAGCTTATATTAAAATATACAATTAAATGAGCATGACAAACTAATTATTTCACGGCAAAGCCCCAGATATGCGGTATAATAAATCCGGGAACGTTATCTGGGTAAGAATGATTTATCTTGGTTGTTTTGAAACCAGAGTTTTCAATGCGAATCCAGTACTGTTTGGTGAGATTTTTGCCGTAAATGATCTTTGCTATAAGGTTCTTGGCGTACTTAACCAACGACCACATGTTGAAAGTCGCTTGGTTATAGGCACCGTGCTCCATAAAGAAGTATATGCCACCCTTTTTAAATAAACCAGTATTAATAATCAATAGATAAACAACATTAATTAAGTTATAATTTGCCTCTTTAAGGACCCTTTTGACCTCTTGTAATACTTTGTGGACGTCTCCCACATGGCATAAGACATGAGTCATTAGGACGGCATCAAAGGAGTTGTCTTCGAGTTGATTCATGTCCTCAACATTTCCAGTAATGTATTTATCGAACTTAATCTTTGTGTGTTTTTTCACATTTTTCATAAATTTATTTTTAGATTGGTCATTATGGCCACAAACATAATATTCAAGAGCTGTGAGTCCTGAGTTATCAGGATAGAAATCAAAGTTAGCCCCATTATTAACTCCCACTTCTAATATTTTCTAATGTGAAAATGAACAAGAATAATTAAGGGTTGATTATTTAAAAATATTCAATAAAAATACCAGTTTTTGATTAGGACTCTGAGACTTGAGTTCAGTGAAGTCTTTTAACCAAACAGATCGGAGTTCGCGGAAGGGGTCAGGTTTAGGTTTGGCCGATTCATTTCCATGTTCTTGTCCATGTTCGTGGTGATGTTCGTGGCCATGTTGGTGCCCATGATTATGTTGGTGTCCATGACCATGCTGTACGAAGTGCATGGGAAGCCCAATTGCTCTTGAAATTTTATCGAAAACAAATATTCTAAACTGATCGGAGACATATAGTGCAGACATTATGACCACAAATATTATTAATAAATAATTGTTTAGATTTAAAATATTAAACATTTTTAACTCAATATTTGTTTCACTCAATTAAAACATAAATATCTTTGAAAATCTTTATCCTTCAAAATCTAGGATAACCACAATTATATAGTGTTCAACTAGTCTGGTTCAATTGAACTGATTCGAATGTGCAAGTGCGAAGACTGTTATTTCACAGAACAAACTTTATTCATAATTAGACCATGATTACACCCAGACAAAAGATGCGCACATCACAACCGATAGAGACAGGCTGATCACTCAATTGCTAACATGCAAAGCATTACAGTTATCATTATTCAACATAAAAGAATTCTAAACAAGGATGTTTATAATTAATTACCACAAATAGTTAAAGGGTTAGCAAGCGGATATCGCTCGCCTACAAGTGTACTAAAAAGTTACCTAATGCAACAAGCAACAAATATCACTTATTTAGTTTGCAATGCTTACAGTGTCATCAGATCATCCAATCCCCTGCCCTTGATAACTGAGGTTATATTATAAACTGGATAACAGTTACTAGGCAAATATAAATCTCCTGATCCCTAAAATGAGAAATCATTACATTGTTCTCATATTGAAAATGAAAAATATGAATATATGAATATAAATATGATTATTCTAAATCATTTTTGATTATTTACCTTAATAAATAAAATGTACAATCATGTTTTTCAAAGAAAATACAGATGAAAATTTATTTGATCAAATTGAATCAAAGTACTTGTTCATTTTAAGCACAGCGTCTGACAAAAGCCTGTCGTCCATTCGAATAGATAAGAGTCAACTTAACGACATCACCAGTTTTTCGAACGATCCACATATTGTCGTCAGAAGCCACAATTCCTACAAGGTAAGCCGGTTTGCTGAAGAATACCAAGTCACCAGGCTGTTTTTTCGAGAAAGCCACTCGAGCACAGTGAATTTCAGTCTGTTGAGCGGCTGTAGTTCTTTCAATGATCTTGCCAGTTCCTTTGAATACTGCATACTGAGCCAGGCCTGAGGAGTCAAAGCCAACTGTATTGACACATTGTTGTGTTCCTTGGGATTTGCCTTGGTAGCCACCGCCACCATGGGAATAGGGCACTCCTTTCTGCGAAGCGGCGGCGTTGACTATTTCGTCGGCGCCGGCATCGCATTGAGTGTATAAAAAAATTCCGACATGGTACTCTCAGATGCTTTTTACAGAATCAGTTTAACTTTTGCCATTTGAAAGTTATTTAAAAAATAAAACGTTCCAAATCAATTGACTGCCCCTTTATGTGTGTCCGCACAAATTGAGTGGTCGGGAAACCAGGGATAGTGCCAAACACCAGTTGAGGATTAAGAGGACACTTATGTATAAAACTTAATTTGGAGCACTAGTGAACAGTCATAGGATTAGAAACTAAATGATAGTTATGCTTAGTTTTGGGCCAGGAATACAGTTAGAAGTGCGGCTCCAGGAATGTCAATGGATGTCAATAAACCATAAATCAATAGACCAAAAAATTTACAAAGGAATTTATAAACAATAGTCAGGAATACATTGATTCTATGTGAGCTTAAAACAAACATTCCTTTATTTCAGTTTTAGCGGATGTTATACCAAAATTTATTCAATTACTTTATTAAATACTAATGAGACGACCAAGCTGTTTTACATGTAAATTATTTTTACAAATCAGAATTTTAAATAAAATTCTTGTTATGAATTTCTGATAAATAGGTTCGGGGCTTTTATATGATTTAACTGTTTATTAAAAGAACCTTTAAAGAATAAGTCCGTGGGGTTTATAACAAAAATAGTTTTGAATTGAAATTATAAACAAATGATTTATCAATTGTGTGTCTGAAATAAAATTATGATGTTTTCTATAACGAAACTGATTTTCCTAGATTACAATTGATAAATGAAATGTTTTTTATTCATTAAAATTTACTTATTAAAATACCCGGAATCATTTAAAAACATCATTTGATAATTAATTCTTACAGGTTTTCAGGTTTTCTTAGCAACTCTACCGGTACATCTTCAAAAGTTTTGTTCCCTATCCAGGTGTAAAAGTTTATTTAAAACGTCTTGTTCATGTTAAATAGCAAAATAAAAGAGATTAGTTGAAAAGTAAAACTAATTAGGGTTATTTTCTATTCGATTACAAATTATTTTAAAATTAGAAGTTGTTTTTTGATACTTCCGAGTAAAATATGGTCTTTGGCTAATTTGAAATACAAATAAATGTTCCTAGTTCACATATTTACTTCTAGTTTATACAGGTAAGTCAACATTCATTCTTCAATTCAAAGTAAAACATTTGAGGTAGGTCAACTCAAAATTGTTCTATTCAACTTTTTTCAGAAACTCTAATTTACAAATTCTATCCTATAGATTGTTACCTTGGTAAACTATGATTTAAACTTGAGAACAAGGGGTTTATTATTTTATTTCCATTATTCTATTTTTAATTATTTCTGAACTTTAAAAAAATCTTATAATTAGTTTTGTTTGAATTATATTAAGTTTATCTTATCAAGCATATCTTATCATTCAATTTGAGCTATTTCAACCAGTAGCCAGCTGATTTGCCTTTTGTTTTCATTCCATTATTTATCAATCATTAATCATTTATTATCTGATCAAGCCAATTATAATCGAGTAAGTTTGGAAACTGTTTAGAAACCTTGTATACCATTTGTTGCTGAGATCATTTTGATGGGTGGATTTATAAAAATCTAATCTATTTTACCGCACTATATATCTATCTAGTTACTATTTAATTTAGATCCCAAAGATAATTCTAGAAATTTATTAAATTATTAAATTATAAAATTAATTGCATAAACTTGTATAAATTAAAAGTTAATACTTATACAGTTTATAATACTTCAAAAATGATAAGCCATAGACAATTTATAAAAGCAAAAACCTTGATCAAAATTCTAGTTAACATAATCTAATAATAATAGAGTAAATCAAACAAGGGGATTCGACTGTAGATTGATTGGAGAAGTGGGTAATTGAGAGCACTTCTGATAAGTGCAATAAAAATAAGGACCGAATATTTT
>JAQGAR010001201.1:0-10130 GCA_034697865.1 Oribatida sp.
CCCAGGCATAACCCAGGCATAACCCAGGCATAACCCAGGCATAACCCAGGCATAACCCAGGCATAACCCAGGCATAACCCAGGCATAAACCGGACATCAAACAAATGATTACATACCTTTAACATTTTTATTTAAATGGAGTATTACTTAAACGTTTAAACCACTTGAGAAGAGAACACCGAATGATTTTGAATGACAAATGTTTGCCGTTTTATACTCTTAAAAGTGATTTGAATGCCGTCCCCTCACCTCCCCTTTAACCCAACAACATATTAATTTGGAGAAAGTTGCTGGAAATCATATCTTTATCCTGCTCAATTTTTAAATCTTGATTATTTATCTTTTTGACAGTAATTAAATTTATTGAAAAACTCGGAGAGAGAGTGAGAGAGAGAGAGAGAGAGAGAGAGAGAGAGAGAGAGAGAGAGATTACCACTTGCCCTGGAGCAAAGATAAATTGATTAGCATGTCTAATTTTTTGAAAAGAGTAAATCAAAACTAGAACAGATGGCCAGACAATTTCATTTTCGATTTTAATTTTTATCATGCTCATTAACATTTTCTTATTAAGCCACATTAAATATTCTACCACATTTCGTTTTTAAGAAGAGTTCACAAATGATAATAACCAGATTGTGATGACCTTTCTTCAATATAAACCAAGTTTTAATTTATCAAAATTATAATTAAATTGAATTTTCAATCGAAAGCTTTTTGGCTTATCTTAAGTATGATCTGAAACGATAAACAATTGCCATTTACGCCTGAACCCCGGGCAAACTCACCTCTTTATTTCACTTAATTGCACCCAATTTAAGGGTATTTTATTGAGTTTTTGCTTTTCAAACATTAGTTAATTAATTTTGTTAGAAAAACAAAATTCATAAAAAAAACTTTACTAATTTGTAAATTCATAGATTCTATAGTTTAGTTTATATTATTAATTCATTTCATTCAGTCTATAATTTGTACAAGTTGCAACTGTCAATAAGACCAGGGGTCGCCAAAGGGATTTTTGAAAAATCTTCTGAGCCGAGAAAATTAGAATTCTCTCCCTCGCGAGCGGAGCGAGGCGAAAATTTTTTGGTGTTTTTTCAAAATTTTTTGGTTTTTTAGGGATTTTGCGTTTTGAACCTCTATCACCCTGAAATCGAAAAGCTTGGCGACCCCTGTATAAGATTATAATCACAATTTGATTTGTTCTATTATCTTAATATAAGGCTTTTATCTTAATCTTGATCTAAATCGTTCAAAATTTCAATTAACAAAGTACAAATAATTATGAACAATAGGATTTGATTGTTTGAACTTGACACTTCTATAAACATTTCCAAACAAACAGATAAAATTTTGCAAAAAAATATTTTCCATAATTTGTGATTGGGTTTTCAGGTTACCAAGCTAATATTCTAATCAATAGCTTATTTTTGCAATGATTCACAACTTGGAATTTGATAAAATAAATGTAATCAGACTTTAAGTAAATTCTTTGACTATTAAGCAAATGTTGTTTAAAACATAATTCATTGGAAACTAACTGTAGTTATAAATCGATAAGAATTTTATTATTTGTAATAATTTTGATGACATTTCAAATTCAAAAACGTTTTGATGTGTGCTTTGAATAAAAATGAAATTAATTTAATTCTTTATAAAAAATGTTTTGATTTTAGGAACAAACGAATCGCCAGTCAACATTGTCCTGGATCTTTCAATGAACTTATCTGTGATTTGAAACTGGGAAGTAATAAATGATAAATTATTTTTATAACCCATTAAATCATCGAATATCCTGTTTATTACAATTTTTAGGCATAACTTAAGTCGAGATAATATTATTACTCACTTTAACACAACTCGTTATATAAAACTATTTAAAAGGTTTCATAATTTACAACAATTGTGTGATTTTTCGTTTTTTTTACCAACCGTTTTGTCTTAAAAATGAAAAGTTATTTAAAACTTTTGGTTTTGGTTTCAATTATTTTGAGCGTTGAATGTAAATAAAAATTGTTATAAATTAATAATGAATGATCTTTGTCTATCTGTCTGTTTTTCAGCGCAATTTATATGCGGTCGGAATCAAATTTACAAAGAATGCGGTACTGCCTGTCCTCCGACTTGTCAAACAAGAGAGCCAAATATTATGATGTGCAACAAGATGTGCATTCCTGGATGCTTTTGTAATCAGGGATTTTACAGAGATATCCGAAGGAATAATGAATGCGTTCTCGAAAAGGACTGTTCGACAAATGATTCCCTCTAATTATTACTAAATAGATAAACGTAATGAATAAACGGATATTTTTTTTAAATTTATTGAAATATTCTTGTTAAAGTATAAAGGACAATTATTACTTTATAGAAAAACACTGAAAAGAAATATATAAACAAATAGGATATCATCGAAATTTGAAAGGTCATTTTTAGTAATTGACAAGCTGTAGAAATTTCAATGTTATTTATAAAGTAAGTTAACATGAGTAAAAATGCTTAAATGTGACTTTTCTTAAATATTGCTTATATTCCTATTATTTAAAATCAAATGAAATTATTTTGATTGGCTATCGTTGTTCAACAATTTTTATAAAATATCTTGCAACATAATTTCAAAATTTTCACCTAGCAAAAACTCGATTTAAATTCGTTTCAGTGTTCATTGCGTTTCTTTGTATAGTAATCAAGCTTTATTCAATTAATTTTTGCATTTTATTTAAATATTGTTTAAAAAGTAGATTATAAAATAGACTACTTGTATTCTTGGATTTGTACATCACAAGTATTAAATTCTATACTAATAAATGAATAAATGTTGAATTAATTATTGATTTGTTGAGTAATTAGTTAAATGAGCAAATTGGACCACTTTTATCAATTTGTGTTTTATTATCTATGTAAAATTAAATTATTAATTTATTCAAATGTTATTGGAAACAAGTAATGCGGAAGGTGTTTAACTCAAATAGCCACTGATTTTTGCTATATCTACTGAGAAAAAAAATCTAACCCCTGAGTGACAGACCTTCCGCATTATTTAATTGAAAGGAATCAGAAATTAATTGAAAATTAAAATCATAACTGATATTTATTATTAAGTTTCCGCACATATTCTGTATTATTAAAAGCATTGAATTGACTGTCAATCGATAAGAACATCAAAACTTTTAATTAAATGATATATTTCTGGTTCGAAAAAATCGATTGGAATCTCAAAATTTATATGAATTTTAAGCACAAAACACATAATATATTTTATAACTATGTTCTCCTATTTTTCTCGGAATTTACATTTTGTTAATTAGTTAAATAAGTTATTTAAAGTGAAAGGAGCTTTCATTTTGGGCGAAATTAATAAATTAAACATTAGATTAGTTTCATTAATCACTTAATAAACAATTTGATAAAATCTTGATTATCTTATGATTAGAATAAATAATAATTCTATTGGAAGAGAATACGTTTGGTTTGGCTGAAGGAGTCTCTCCAGGAATTAAAAGTTTTTTCTAATTCGAGAACCCATTTGTGAACCCATTCCCCCATTTGGTTGTATTAAATGAATGTTCCCTTTAAAAGAGTGGTGACAACAACACAACACAACACAACACATAAATAACTGTAAATAAGTTATTTAAAAACTTATTTGGATTTTAATTTCACATCAAAATAATTAAACAAACGTTTTAACAAAAGTTAGCGTAAAATCTATAAAAAGACATAAAAATCAATTTTATTTTCAAATAGGAATAATTTTGAAAACGAAAGACATATGTTTTGAAAAATGTTTTAATCTAAAAACAAACCAAAGATTTACCATGGATTTGATATCAGAGACCAAAGAAGATCAGGATTTGTGTGAGTCGTCGTCACCACTAAAATCAATGTCTTTGACGACCGATACCCTATCATTACGTCAATCACATATCGGAGCAAATTATCCCGATTCTCGAGTTATGGTCAATGAATACCAAAAGTCTCTCCGATGGTCGCAACCGATTAACAATCGTGACTTCCAAGAGATTATTCCGTACCCGCCGGACATTATTTCGACGACAGTTGAACGCAGTTCCGGAACCAATTGGGGCTATCAGTCAAAGACTCCTCTCATAAGTAATCAGAAAAATCGGTTCAACAGAACTAACGATAGAATAAAAATGAAGCGAATGTCGAGTCAGGAAAGTGTGGCCACAAATGACACTCTCCACGACTATAACGGATTTGACAGACAGTCAATGGTTTCTCTTCAGTCGTTTTGTTCTGGCATTGAATCGCATCATTCTAACGATACGAATGTTGTGACCATTGAATACAAAGACAATTCCAATCAAACAGAAAGTATTTCAATGATTAATGAATACATTCAGGTCAACATTGATGACGACAGCGCCGGACCTCTCTTTGAAATTCGTCGTAAACTGGCGCTCGAGAGTGGAAAGGCTGAACAGTTGAGTAACATTATGGAAGATATGGTCAAAGAAAGGTCTGATTTGCAGATGAAGTTTCATTCAATCGAAAAAGAGCTTAAAGTGAAGAACAAGAACATCGAAGAACTCAACGCTCAGAGGGAATCACTTCTGATTCAATATGAAGAACTCAAATCAGAAATAAGCAAATGGGAATCAATTGTCAGCGAATATGTGGAAGTCATTGACTCAAAGACACTCGAAATTCAAGGACTGAATGACGATATTCTGAAACTGACTGAAAATAACGAAAATATAAGAATTATTTGCGAACATTTGAAAATAGATTTGGACTCAAAGGAAAATACAATCAAAGAATTAAATAAAAGAATTTCTCAAATGAGTTCTGAAATCGAGTCATTCATTCAAATGAAAGTCAGTCTCGAAGAGGAAATCAAACGAAAAAAGTCTGAAATCGAAGAGATATCGTCTCAAAAAGATTGGTTTGAGTTAGAGCTCAACAAACTTCAGGTTCAGTTGAATGAAACCCATCAAAAGCTTGTTTCAGAACAGCAGTTGTCTATCACTGCGAGAAATGATTGCGAAAAAGCACAGACTTTGAATGCAATCTTAAAACAGGAGTTGATTGAAGTCAAACACAAAACCGTTAGAGAAAAAGAAGGCCTTATGAGGCATTTGGAGGGTATCGGCGCTCAATTTAGTCAAAAACAAACTGAAATGCTATTACTTTCACCGAACAAAGAAGATGTCATTTCTTCGCTTGAATTCAATGAAATGTCTAACGATTTGAAGCGAAAATTGATTGAAAAAAGTAAAGAAATGGAGAATTTGAACCGAGAATTGATTAAATTGAGTGAAAACAACCAAAGATTAGTCAATGAAAACACGTTATTAGTAAATAAATCAAATTCAGTGCACAAACAATCGTCAGAAAAGGATTACGAAATCCAAACATTAAAGTCATATAATTCTGATTTGGAGCTCAAAATTCGTGGTCTAAACGTAGATTTGAAGCGTCAGAAGGAATTGAATGAAATCCTTAGAAAAGATAAAAAGGAATCCGAATCTAAACTCAATTCACTCGCAATCGATAACAAGACATTAGAGACGGCGACCAAACAGTTGAAGGAAACGATCGAAAAGTACGAGAGGAGTCTAAAGCAGTTCCAAAGCAATCTTATCGCTAAAGAAACTAAACTCGATTCGGCCGAAAAAGAAAAGTCTAAACTATTGCACACCATTCAGATGAGAGAACAAGAATTGGCTCAAATCAAACAGAATTTGAGCCCTGATCTCAACGACCAAAATAGTCTCAATCTATTTGAACTGAAAATACAAAACCAAGAATTGGAAAAAGTTATGAATAGTATAAACAGTGAAATGAGAGCCAATCAAATCAGATTTGATGACCAGAAGAATAAGTTATCGGCGAAGTGTTCTCTTCTCGAGAACCAATTGTCTGAAGAAAAGCATAAATTTGAAGACTTAGTCGAAAACAACCAAAGAATTTCTGCTAAATTGAAATCATCTGAAAATAAAATTATGGAATTGCAAACAGAAATTGGTTCCATCAAAAACAATAATAATTCGGATATTTCTTCAAAATTCGAAACAAACACTGAAATAATTAAAATGAAAAACGAAAAGATTCGAAGTCTTGAATCAAATGTTAAACTTTTGACCAAAAAATATAGAGAAGTCATCGAAATTAAGAAAGAATTAGAAGAGAAAATTAAAACTTCTAAAGAAATTAATGAAACGGTGACCAAAGTTCTAGTCTCGACCCAAACCGAAGAAATCCAAGAAAAATGTAATCATTTGGAAGTCATCGAAGAAAATGAAGAATTTCGACAACAAATTGAACGCTTGAAAGAAGAGATTCTCTCAAAAGATTCAATTATTGGCGAAAATCAAAAGATTATCCTAAAGTTGGAACACGAAAAGGGAAAGTTGTCCAGTGCTGACGAAAATTCCACTAATGAGCACATTTCGTCACTTGAAGTATTGATTGCTTCAAAATCTGAAGAAATATTAGATTTAACCCAAAAATTAAACGAAAAGAATAAAAGTCTGAGAGAATTGGAAATTAAATTAACTAAAAAAGTCAGTGAATTGGAAAACGATTTGAAAAAAGAAAGGGCTGTCGTCAAAGATCTGAGACATTCTATATTTGCAGAAAAACGTGAAAATAATTATTTGAAAAAAGATCTGAATGAATTGAGAAGAGCTCTGACGGAATCGAATGCAATCGCAGATAAACGCAAACAAGAAGTGATTGATATCGAAGATCAGATCAAAGCTCTTAAAACCACTGAGTCTTCCGTTCGCAACGAAATCGAAAGGATTAATAATGAACTTAAAGCCACACAAGAACACAATTCTAAGCTCAAGATTAAAATGGAGAATTCCAGCAAAAAGAATGAACCGCTTTTAGAACAACTCAGGAATTTGAGCCTTAATTTGATGGAAAAGAATCAGGAAATCGAAGGATTGAAGTCTCAGTTCAATAGTATTAGAGAGCGATATGAGTCTGAAGTCCAGTCCTTAAGACAACGAATCGATTGTTATGAAAGTGATTCGCAACAAATGAGTCACGAAATGACTGAATTGACGAAAACTAACTTCAGTTTAGAGTCCCGTTTGACTGAACTCAGAGTTGTCCTCAAAAACAGTTACGAACAGAATAAAAAACTAAGACAACAGTTGAACTCATGTCAGGTCGTTGTATCTCAAGAGTCCACTTTCAACGAAGAACTTGTCACCAAATTACTGGATCAAAGCGCTGACAACAAAAAAGAAATCAAGTATTTGAGCCCTTTTTTAATTTGAGAACAAATCAAATGATTGTCTTCTTTTCAGACCTTTGGTTAATCTTCAGGCGTGTGTCGACTCTTTGAAAATGGAAATGCAATTATTGCAGAAACAGATCTCTGATCACAACAACTAAAAGTATTATAGTTTATATATTTCTATAATTTATATAAATCCTAAACTTATTATATATTTATATTAACCGTTAATTTATTATCGACTGAATATTAAGTTATACTTTGAGTGCCTTTAAATCCAAATCTGATATTTCACCGCATTTTTTATATTATTTCAGAAAAGCGTTTCTTTTGTTTAAGATTTTATTTGTTGTAAACTACAATCTGTTGTATAATTCTAGTCCTGTTTAGTGAGATTCAAGTGATGTGCAATGAGTGAGTCTACCATTCCATTAGCATTTAGTCAAGTATTTTAGGAATACCTCTGAGATAAAGAGCGCACATCTCTTGATTATGATTCCGATAAGTTGTTGAATGTTTTATTTGTATTAAAAGACCTAAATATAGACCGAAATTACATAAAATGAAGTTTGATTCCAAAAAACGATAAAATTAATGTATTTTAGGTCTTGTTTTTGTTTAATTCCAAAACCAATAACAATAGTCAGAGAATTGATAATAAAATGTTTCGAATATGTGTTTGAAATTTGATAAAAATGTGATTAAATTGAATAAAATATTAAGAATCACTTTTGTCGTCATTAGTGGAGTGTTCGTTCTTAAACATATCAGTAATATATTCAGTGATGTCCTCTTCGTCTGAATCGTCTTCAAAGTGTTTATTTATTAAATGCTCTTTGAAAGACGACAAACAGTTTGTACCGAAACTACATTCGCGGCACTCATACACTTTGAGTCCGTCGTGTTTTTTGCTTTTGGTGATGTGCCGTATTATGTCATTCAGAATATTGCCTACATATGGACAGTACGGACACTTGAATTTGGAGTTTGTGTGTGCGTTCGTATGGAAATCAAGTTTGTCTTTACTCGTAGTTTTGAAGTCACAGTCGGGGAAATCGCACTCAAATTCATTGATTTTGCTATTAACCGCTAGCGTTGGCTTTGAAGCTATAGGTCTGTATGGAACCGGTGCGGGCATAGGGCTCTGGTGCAGCGGAGAGTCCGATAAGTTGATAATTTCTGGGCTATCACTTCTGTCTGATATGGATTTACTCTCATAACTGGAGGAGGCTTTGCTTTGACGGCTTCGAGTATTTCTAATTTCATAATTCTTTTTGTGATTCGGGAATTGCCGAAAATTCCGAGAATTGTTTTTGCCGTTTGAGTACGAATGAGAGGATGTTCGCTCTGATTTGCGGGTGTATTTGCCGATGTCTGCGTACGATATACTCATTATATGGCCGTTATGTTGATTCTGGTTGTGTTTCGCCCAATAGTCCAAATGAGTGGCGAAAACATTACAACGGGTGCACACCAATGGCTGCTCCTTTGAGTGACATTTGTATATATGATAATAAATTTCGAGACAATTAAAAGTCAGGTGACATCGCGGACAACAATAGGCGACACTCTTTCGTATTGAGTCAATCATTGAATCAGTGAACTCATCTAATCTGAAGAGTTGTGTTTCTAATTGGAACTCTTCCTCTTCGATGCAGTGATTAATCAAATGTAAAATCATTGAAACCTCTGACTTCATCGGTAATTTACAATCGATACAACTGATGGCTTCTCTTGATTTATCGTTTGATTGATTGGAATTCATATCAGAATCATTGGAAATGTTGGCAGACATTAATGTCTTTTTCTTCAAACTCTGTAATTCTTGTTTGCATTTCAAGAGCTCTAACTTAAGAGATTTGATTTGTTTGCAGTCATCGAACTCTTTGCGCAACGAATAACTCATATGTTCTTCGAGTTGTTTTTGAAAGTGAATCCGGTGCTGTCTCTCCAATTCCAACTCCATTTTCATCACAACCCTTATTTGGCGCTCATTTTCTCTCTCTGTTTTACACTTCTTGTGGACATCACTTAAATCTGATTTTTGTTTATTCTTCTTATACTTTTCTGCCATTATTTGTGATCCCATTAAAAGCCTGTTCTTAACATTATTGGTGACGATTTCGGGTTCGGTGTCACTACTGTCCTCTATTTTGCCATTGTTTTCATCTAAACACTGATCAGCCGAATCTTCGGCGCAAACGTTTTCAATTTGATTCAAATCATCGAAATCCTTGTCTTCAATGTAATCAAAATCAATGACCGTTTCGTTGTCGTCGTCTTCGATGAAATCCACTGAAAACTTATCCAAAAAGGGATTGTTTGGCGACATTTTGCCTGAAATGATATCATTTTTAAATAATTTGTTAAATAAAAAAAAACAATTTAATGAATTGTTTGACAAATACTCACAAAACGATTCTTCGATTTCCATAATTTAAACTTAATTTTAAACTTAAGAACAGAATTAATATTTTTAACACTTATTGTAAACAAAAGACAAAATATTTGTTATTTTCAAATAAATTTGTCGATAGATTTGAGGTAAAATTGTTGTCAAAACATATTTTCTTTTGCAATGAAATTATATTCTTAACAAATCATATATTTTAAAAATTTGCTTCAAATTTCATTAGATAAGATGATCTTGGTAAGAATTTTTGATTCAATACTAAAATTGTTCAAATTATCTTTGTAAACATAGAGGCAAAGCATTAAACACATTCAGCACAACGTTTCACTTTTTAGAGGGGAGGGTGTCTTTCAATTGATAAATAATTAACCTGTAATTTTAATTAAGAATGCTCATATTGATTAGTGCCCACTTGAAGACAACTTTTAATATTTAAAGCTTGGTATTTAATGACTAGTTTAAGAAGTTTGAACCTAATTTGATATTTGTCTTTTAGTGGTTGAATGT
>JAQGAR010001202.1:0-10123 GCA_034697865.1 Oribatida sp.
TAAGACTTCTACTCTAATTATTTGAAGACTACGTCTCCAGTCCAAGTCCTTAGGGCAGCTCGGCAAATTTCTCAAAAGAATTTCCCAAAATCAACTTTTTCCATGCGCAGCTTTAACAAGAACAGGTAATAACTTGAAAGTACCCAAAATATATGGTAAAGTAAGAGTAAGTTTTTGAAAATGAATATAAGAACCAAAACAAAAGGAAAATATTGTCTGTAAATTAGTCACAGAGAGTGCAACCAATTTTAGCCTAACCTCAGTCAAACCTTATTAAACCTAAAATAATCATCTTTATACTCGACAGAATGAGCAAAGAGCATAGTTTAGAATTATTTGTTGTAAATATTTATTCTTCAGAACTCTGGTATTGAATCAAAGTGAAGGACCGCATATCAAACCGCATATCACTCACGCATTATATCATTGTCAATGATTCATTGATTTGTTATCATTATTAATAAAATGTTTGTGATAACTTACCATGGTATATCGTCCAAAATGATAATGAAAACAAAACGAAATTCAACTTTGAATTCATGTTTGACGCGATATTTTCTCAAATTTATTAATTGATTCAATCAATTATCTAATAATCTGTTGAATAGATGTCAGTTTTTTATGATTTTCACTCAAAACAAAATTCAATTAATTGATTGAAAGCGCAAATGAGTTGAGAATCAAAGCCGGCATTAAATCAAATTTACTCGTTATTGCGTAACAATTGACTAAAACATGACTGAGTCCTGAGCAAAGGAAAGACAACTTTCTTCGAAAAACCAGATATGCTTCACAAGTTTACTGCTATACCAGAATGAAGTCAACCGACGAGTTCTGTCCCTTTCCTCAACATTAATGTGAAAACTAAGGAGAAAATCAAAACTCAGTTATGAGATAACAGAGACTTCTTATGGTTTATCGGAAAGGCTTTTATCTCAAAGTTTTGCTGAATTTTCATTAACAAATCGAAAAGATTTATAATTACATAGAATTAATAAATCGATTATAAAATTAGTTTTTTTTTGTAAAATTAATCAAATAAAAAGGTTAGACTTTTTTAGAATTTTTACAATTTTAATCCAATTTTCAAAAACTTCTTCACTCGTATTAAAATATTTTCAATCAATTCTTAAGAATTTTATGGACTGTCTTTTGGAAACACATGTTTTACATGAATTTTGAGTTTTTTGAATTTTTAAAAATTTAATTACATTTTAAAACTAATGAAATGATTCATTAATTATTGAAATCATTGGAAACGATAATAATCTCGAAATAAAAACTATAAAAATGACTTCTCTGTAAATAGTTTGACAATCAATAGACGAATCGTTGAAATTGCAATGTTATTTCATGTCTATATAATTATCAATAGATTTGTTTAATAGATAACACTATTTTACACAATAATTTGCACTCATTTTAAAAAGATAAATATGTTTATATAATTTGATTACTTTTTAAGTTGTTTTTCGATCGAAACAAATCTAAAACACAATTTAATTGTAATTACAATCAAATGATCGATATTTTCAATTAAGATCTCATTTTGTCGACAATTTATTTACAGAATAAGTTTTTATATTCAATGGTTTTCATCCAATAAATTACATCTCAATAGTCTTTGGAAAAATAAATTTAATCTCAAATCAAAAGTTTAAAAAATATTAAATAACTTCTGTTTTAAATTAATTATTAAAAATAGGATTCAAATAAATGAGAATTGAATTCTAGCAAAAAATTAATTGAAATATTTTTGGCAAATGTTTTGATCACTGGAGTGGGGTTTAGACCAGAAAAGATGATTGGATTTATGTTTCGCTCAAAATAACAGAACAAAAATTACTCTTTTTTAAAAAATTTGGGGTAATTTTGGGAATAACCAGAAATAATAATTAATTTATCTAAATCCGATTTAAAAAAAAGAATATATCAAATAAAACCTAAATTAATGAACACATTTATAGAGAAAAATATATATATATTTCAATAAAATTTAAAGAATAATAAATGAATTAACTTTTCGTGAGAATAAAAATTTTTCAAATTATGAGCAAAAAAAAAGGAAAACGTTTAATAAAATAAAATATTAATTCATTTAAATCGATAACTAATCGATGAGAACGACTGCAAAAAAAAGCTTTCAATATTTTTATGGAAATAAAGCTTCTTTTCAAACAAAACGAATAAAAGAATATTAAATTTTATGAGCAAATCAACAACAGTCTAACTTGGGGAAAAGAAGGCCTCTTTTTGTCCGGCTTTCCTTAAAACATAAATAATTTCTGAACATTTTGTCCTTTATCTCCGAAATCCAGTCATTAATTACAAGGAAAAATTTAATATACTAATTGTTTGCGTCAATAAACTCACCGCATATTCCTGTATAGAATCTATAGATAGCTTCTCTCTACATGTATATTTAGAGTATATTTAAATATGAATTCAATCAATAAAAGTGTTATGAAAATCAATTGAAACTATGAGTGGAAAACAGACTAAAAAATAGAGGAAAACAAATAGAAAAACGAAAACTAATAAATAATTTATGAAATAAATAAAGAATTCATTGTATTGTCGCAAAATTAGTGCAAAACAATTGTTTTCATAAATATTCTGTGAATTTAAAACAAACTAATAATTGTTTCCAAGGTATGAAGTATTTCATAAATAAACACAAAAATATTTGAACGAAAACATTGAAGTAAAGTAGAGTTGAGTTGAGCTGCTCTCTGACTGTCGGACTATATTTCCAATTAAATTAAATAATAGACTTAAATAAAAGACAAAATCCACTGAGAAGTTAATTAAAATTACTGAAAATAGACTAATGAAAGGACAGAATAACGAAGTGATTAACTCTATTGAGAAGACTATTAATCACTAATCGTCTCGTCTGAGTCGAAACTCAAACGTTTTTCTCTATCAAAAAATGGTTTTCTCTGTGATTGGAATAATTGATCCAATCGTTTGTTACTTCACTTCATTCAACAGTTTTTGATTTATACTTTTAAAACAATTTCTTCGATAAAAGACAACAAATGGAATGAAACCCCAAATCAGTTTCAAATCACTTAATGTAATGGCATTTCGTTATATGATATCTAAACCTATATATCAAACAATTTGTTTAAGACTTTTGTATTTGACTCCAACTCTATGCCTGTTGTGATTGAAGAAGTCTCTGAGCGGAACGTCGTTTGCGACGAAAAACACGCGGCCACGGAAGTGGCCAATCAAACGAACGCGGAGTCATTTGGGATAATTGACTGTCAATACGATCGCCACAACTAATCCTTTCACTCAATTGATGTCCGGTTTCAAAGTATAGAAAAATATGATACCACCAAACTCTCGATAAGTAATTAGTAGATGGCTTGAAACGGAGCGCATTATTATAGCAGAGGGTGTGGTACATCCAAAATATCCGCGTCGTCGCGAAGTAAGCGATCACTATATCGATAAGATAATGTCCCCGAGCTATCAATATACAGACCACTCCCGAAAAAGTCAGACTGAAGAGCAAGAAGCTGGCCAACTTCCATAAATACGTCCGACAACGGGAGGGGAAGGCGTACTCCCGGAACAGCAAATACGATAACGTTAAGATTACTGTATGGCCTGAGTATATGTAGTCTCCGCAGAACGAGTGGTGGCCATTAATCGACAGACCCATACCCAGACTCATATAGAAGACTCGCGACGCTATTATGGCTATAAACTGACCGGTGGTCACATTTGAAGCACCCGACGGATCGCTTGAATTCCTTAACTGTTATATAATCGTTTTAATCAAGAAATTAGAATTTAATGAGAGATGGACTTACTTGTGGTGAACAGTAATAACTGGTGTTCGCGACGGGAACTTGAGTTGAGGCCATACATATTGCGCGAAATAAATATAGAACCCCCATAATTATACACAACCGCCGGAATATTATCACTCTATTAATCATTTTGTGAGAAAATATAGATTAGTATTAAATATTAAAATCAATTAATCATTGCTTTTGTGGATCGATAGTGGGTTCGACCAAAAAAAGGGATCAATTACTCAGACAATTGAAGGACACAATGAGTCAGATATTGGGCTTTCAATGGAGAAAAGGAAATGAAAAATTAAATAAAACTAATGATTGATTCCGAACTTCAATAATAGGTTATTATAAGAGGAAAACCTAAATAGACCGAAATTGTCTGTCTCTGCCATTTGCCAAATGTATCGATCGGTTAATTAAAATCGAACTCAAAACCAATATCTTTGATAAAATACTAACCGATATCTGTGAAGAAATATAAGAACAATAACTCCGACCACTTGTATGACAATAATATATTCGGCGATAGAGAGGGCCGAATCCCATCGGGGCAAAATATCAAATGATAGGTCAGGCAAAGGTGGCTGAGCTCTGGGCACTCGTTCGTGAACTATAGCCAAAACTGTCAGATTTAGTGTCATATTTGCAAAAACGAAGAGAAAGGCTAAAAAGGAACGCCATAGAGAGTTGGGCTCTTTATTGGGCCCTAATTTGTCAGATTTTCTCATAAGATTTTCGGGTATCGGAATCTGAATGAGACCCGAGCGGTGATCTTTGGTTGAAGAACAGGAAGAAGAGCCGCTCGACTGCATTGCGTCGGCAACTGTTGTGGTTACTGTTGGCCGGAGTGTTGCCGTCGTTGTGCTGTTTGTCATCGAAGGCCCAGTCATATCATGGACGGGCTGTTCGTCAATTAATAGGCTATGATTAGTGCGCGATTGTGGCGAAGAGTGGCCGGACTGATGATCGACCGACACACTGGTTAGTAGCGGCACATAATGGGTTTCGTGCGATACGGACGGCAACAACGGCTCAGATTCTGTCGACGGATTCCGTGATAAACGAAGTGTTTGTTGGGACGAGAGATTACCAGTCGATGACAACACTTGCGTCACAGTATCGGCCATCAAATGTCTGGTCAGCACATGGAAGACAATACAAGACAATCGTATCAATTGGTTACCGATTCGTTAATTGGCTATTATTTACTGTATTTCAGATAATTTTAATCTCAGATTAATTTTGATTTTGTTTTTAAAATACTTATTATTATTATTTGAGAGACTTTCTGTCATTCAATGCGAGCCAACACTCAATCAAATCAATGACTCAAATCACACAAATTCACAGATAAATACCAATACTTTATAAACCAATGATTACCCAAACAATTGACAAAAATTTAAGTTAAATATTTAATATTAATTTTAAATAAATTTTGAATTTTGTTTGTTTTTAGTTTAGAAAAAAACGAATGAATTGAGTACTAAATTAAAGACTCATTTTGTATGCATTAGTCGAGGACTGAATGAGTGACTCAACGATCAAAACATTTGTCGTTTTGAGTCTTAATTTGACTTCAATTACGAGTTTGTGAACACAAATGTCGACGCAATTGTTTGCCACTCAGTAATACTGTGCGGTTCCACAAACTACTGCTTCTCTGGTGGCTGTGCTATGCTGTCAATACAGTAGACTTGCATAACACACCAGTATTTTGTGCGCCTTTGGGTACGGTATGGGTAGAAAAACAAGAATCATTGCTTTTGCCTCTGTTGAGGGGAATGGCATAGATGTTTGCAAGGTTAAGCTAAAGGGGCGACACCATTGACAGCTGCTCAATATTACAGCAGTGTGTGCGTCATCGGCGGATACGATGTCCCAAAATAGTATTTCTCAGCTCTATTAACCACATTCTTGACTTATGCCTCTCTATTCATAAATGATGACTTGATATTTGTATTCATCTATTTCAGCCTGCTAATTTCACAAAATTATACTAGAGCTTATCTAATCAATATTCAAGTTATATCAAGTAAAAGAGCTTAATATAATTTATGAGACTATATTTTCCAGGAAACACTTCATCAATATTCATTAAATTTACAATAGCTATTGAAATGTTGACATTGAACCATCCAATCCAATAACATATTTCATCAAGTTGTTTGTTATTTTATTGATAAATATTTAGAATTTAAGTTTTAAACATTTACCTGTTTTAAACATGACCTTGCCCATTTTACATATTTTCTGTGTTCAATTCACACCAAAAATATTTGTAATTATTAAAACGAATATCAAGTTTCGGTATAAAAGAAATGTTAGATTTGTTAACACTTAATAACGAATAAATTTTTTAATCGATTAAAGTATGAAAAGTTGTGCAACTTTTTTGTCATCACATGAGATAACTTATCAGGTTTTCAGGCGAAGTCTCAAATTCAACGACTATTTGCAAATTGTTTGATATTAAATGTTAATCCAAGAATTTATTTACAAAAACCCGCTTTTATTACAATATTTGTTATGTAATAAAAAATTGAAAATACGATCGATAGATATATGTTCGACGATTTAAAACTAATATTTGCATAAAAACAACAAAATTTAATAAAACATTAAAATTCAATTCAAAAGTTATTAAATATATTTTAAAAATGAAATTTGAATTAAATAAAATTAACAAGAATATTTTATTTTATATACTTTATAACTTACCAACTTTTTTAACCAATCACCATGTGAAAATGTAAAATGAAGCCAGGTCACCTTTGAAAGTACCCCCATGAATTTTGCGAATAATTTATAAATGGAAAGAAGCGAGGAAAAATTTAGTAGTAATTGTGTTCTGAATGAATAATGTCTTCAGGACTGTAATGACTGAGCCATTTGTCCAATTCGTACGACTGTTCAGCACTTAGTTTAATGGATTTTGCATGTTTATGGTCGGTCTGGTGGTAATGGTCTGACTTAAAAATGTTGATGGGTAGGTGTGGTTTAGTGGCTGCCACCTTTCCATAAGACTTCCAGGCGTCGGCCGCATACCTGAGCGGCAGGTAATATGTGACCAGATTATGGACATGTTGTATGCCGTGCAGACGCCGGAGTGCATGCAAGCCTATCAATCCGGCCAACAGGGCTTTCTTGCTTTCAATCAGAGACAAACAGATCACCAATAATAGAAGAGCACAGACCACAAGCTTCTAGAGAAAAGGAGAGGACAGACACTAGAATTAATAGCACTGAATAATTAATGAGAATATTAATGAAATTTTTATTATATGAAAAGACGTTCTCAAAAGCATTGAATTATTTATGAGAATTATATGAATGAATAACTTTTAGAATACCAGAGTCAAGAAAATTGCATTCACTTACTCGAAGTTTCATTTTGGAGCACAGAATAAATTATTAATTGTAATTCACAATTCAAGTGCTCTCGAGTTGAGCTCAGATACCATAAGACTTTAGCTTTCTTTTAGTCACCAATTTATACTCCAAACAAATTTCACATTTTATTACTCCGAATATTTTGGTTTAATTGTGAGCGCAGGTGGAAAACCATACAAACTCTCTCTTTTTGTCATATTTCTACTATTATTTGATTTGAAATAACCTTTTTGAATTAAGACTTATCACAAGTTAAGATTAGACCTAAAGTGAGCATTATTCTTTCTCGAATATTGTCTTAACTCAATCACAGTTAAAATCAATTCATAGGAAGTGTGCCCTCAGTTTTGCCTTTATTTTCGGAAAAATGCTTTAAATAAAGTTTTATCGAATATTATTTCAAATTATTTGAATATAAATCGTCTAATTTAGAAAATAATTTATCTAGATAATTGTTTTCAGGAAATGAAAGAGAAAGTTTGTAACAAATCGGAACTACTCTCCAAATATATTTTATCCTATTGCCAAGATTGAATTGGTTTGATCTATTAGTAACTCTTATTATTAATTAAATCTTCAAGTATCATGATTCATGATCAATTAGGAGTTACATAAATCCATTAAACACATCATATAATGTGAAATATGGACAATAGATGGCAGCGGATAAACTCATTTTGGCTCTCTTAGAAATTCTAACAGAATAATTATTATATCCCATTCACTCATATTTATCTAGCTTTTTTTTGATAATTTTTGAAAATTTGTCCAATCAAAAAATTGTATAATTTAAAAATATAAAATAAGTAGAATTCTTATATGTTGAATCTTTATCTTATTAACGCTTTTAAATCTTACTAGAACAACAACATCCCCTGAATTATAAAATTTATGATATAAATCTAGGCACGAGGGAGCCTTATTGCTTGGAAATTGAGCTCGTTTAGTTTTCGATTCTGTTGAATGTTAGTTAATTTGTGGGAAGTTTAAAGTTAAAAAACAATTCGATAAAAGCTATAGAAAACAAATCACTTAAAACTAATTATAGTCAAACAACTAATTTTGTAAGAAATCAATTGAGTTAAGTTCACGCGAATAATGGGACGGACGAGTCATGAATACATTTGAAGTGAAAAATACAGTACAGAAAATACCAATATTACACAGAAAGTCTTCATATAAGAGCAATATATTAATTGTATGCTTTGGGATGTCGTGAGTGTGAAAATTAGTGCAGATGTTGACCAAAATTACTGGGGATGTGCTTCAAAGCAGATGATGACTCTATCAATGGATGAATATTATATTTATTTTATTGATTTTCTCATTAATAACAAAACAGTTGTCTATCAAAGCGAGTGAGCATGATGAATTTTTTAAATGAAGGGATAATTTGTTATATTCTTTTGCCAATCATTACTTATGTATGTGTCAGACAAGAGTCGGTGCTATGGTTTGTTGGGTAGAAAATTCTGTGTGAATATTACACATTGCATGTCATGTATCGGAATATGTTTCACATTTTTTTTATTGTTCATTGATCATTTTATTATCGATATTATAATAAAGTTGACTATTTACAACTTCAAATCGATCAATGTCAAACAATGGATTGAATTCCACAATTGTTCTAATGAGGGCTGGGTGGACTACTGATGCGCAAGAATTTTCATAACTTAAAAATACACAAGGTTCACATTTCAAGTTCTAAATTTACAAGCTCATAATTTCTTATTTAACAATAGAACAAAAACTACACATTCCTTAGTGTAATGACGTTCCTTTGAGGTAATTATTTTATCCTTGCTAAAATTTCATTGGAGAATTTAAGACGCAAGATCAGTTTTGATCAGTTCTGCAAGAGTTTCATCAAGAGTCGTTGAGTTTATACAAATGAAAAGTGTTGAGAGGATCCCGAGTGTTGAGAAAATTTTGGAAAATAAAACAAATTAATCCCGAATTCTGAAAATGGTTTGAAATTAATTTTCATAACAATGTTTATCTGAATTATTGAGTTTAATGTATCGCTTGTTATAGAGATTAATGCCTTCCGAAGACTAATAGAGAAAATCCTTAAAACAATCAATACTTTAATACTGAGTAAAGAATTTGATTCTTCGCTAAGTAAAGAATAGATCCATTCATTTGAAAGAATCTACTTTATTTCAAATTAAATTCTGTTAGATTTAAGTAGTATATTTTTGTTGCTTGTTCAATATTAGTTGATGGCTGAGTTTTGTGTCTATAGTCTGGGTTTGTAGGTGTTATACAGTAGTGAAAGGTCTGGTGTTATTCCTAACGCACGAAATCACTCATTCTGTTTGAGAGCTGTTAAGAACTTTAAATCCCTCTAAGAATTACTTTATATCCATTTATTTTAAACAAAAATATAGTAATAGATTTGTTAAAGGATTTACTCTTCGAGCAAAAATATAATATCACTTCTCGTGGTATTAATCCTAAAGCGAAGAATAACTCTTCAAAAATCTTCAATGAATTAGAAAAAAAGTTTTTCAATCGAAAAGTTCGTTCAAAATATATTTTGTGCATAAAATTGAATTTGAAAATTTTGATTGATTTTTCTGGTCATATTAAGGGGTTGGCACATCAATGGTTATCATTCAGTATCTATGGTCGAACCTTGAAGGAATATTTATCCAAGTTAATCTGAGTTAAATGCTAGTATTTATTGCGCATTTCAGGCTAAGTTTTGTAATCCAAGGCCTAAGTTTTAAACACAATATTTGGTGTCTTCCTAAATGTCCTAAATCCTAAAATTCCTAAGTACTAAAATTCCTAGTCCTAAAAATCCTAATCCTAAAATACCTAAACACCAAAAGCACTAAAATACCTAACACTAAAAAGAACTAAAAGACCTAAAACCTTTAAATAATTTCATTTCAAAGTTGGAA
>JAQGAR010001203.1:0-10121 GCA_034697865.1 Oribatida sp.
TATTTTTCAAAACTAATGATAGTTTAAGCGGAAGTGTATAATAAAATTATATTTTTATTAAATAACTTCTACTTTACTAAACTCACCATAACTTTTGAGATTCAGTTAATTGAATGCTCAATTCTCACGCAATTATTATTCAAATAAGTTTTTTAATGTGGACAACCAAGGCCTTGATCTCAAAATAGATAGATCTTCAATGATAATATAATAATAGATTATCATATGATAATATCTTGGATGATATGATCTTGGATTTATATTGATACGATATATCAATCAAGATTGCTGTCAATTGTGGTGAAGTATATGTGTTAAGACCTTGGTCATCCATATTTGGCAATCGAAACGCTCTTTTCGCTGAAAAATAACATTAAATTCAGAGCTAATGAACTGAAAACAAAACCAATTTAAGATAATATTGAATTCATTTTCCACTCAATAGTCTGATATCATTGACGCAAATCTCGAAAACTCTTTGATTTAAATTAATTTGAATTTTATTTGTGTTTTAGTAAACAATATTGAACCCCACCTGTCATTAGGGGTCCGGTATATACTTATAATCTTTTATTTAATCACGAATAGACTATCAAATTTATATCTTCATATCTGAAAAAACAATCAGGCGAATATTGCGCAATATTAATGAAAAACTAATCAAGTTCATTAGTTCATTGGATCAATGGTTTGTTCAGCACTTGAACTGACCCCACACTCCAATTGTAGCCGCTTTTGGACAATGAGATAATAATTGATATAAGTATTGATCGCTTTTCAGCAAAAGATTGTTATATTTGATAAGTCTGTCATTAATGCATTAATTAATTCTTAATTTTCCTTTCTTCAAATTATTTAATATAATTTCTTTATTAGTGTTGAAATGTTTCGGAAATTGGACCAAACAATAGAATTTTCTCCTAATTGTAAAGATAAATGACCCAGATATGAAATTTAAATAATCATGTTACAGTTTAGAATTTAGCGACAAATAATATTCAGGATAATTTTTGAAATTAAATGATAGAAAGGGTGAGAAGAAAAAAGTAAAAGGGTGAGAGGGAGAGAGAGAGAGAGAGAGAGAGAGATGATTCACTAACTTTAAATTCAAAATTTCTAGATTGTTATCATTTTGATTTATCTAGTATCTAATTATCTTAAACAATAACTGATAAAATTCTGACTAAAACAATGAATAAATAATCGTCCTTTAAACTTTAAGCAAAAATTCAACCATGAACCTATTAATTTATTAATATTTCTCAAATATATTTGAAATACAGCGATGTGCAGACCTCTCCACTTCAGATGGTCCCAGAAATCTTTTACTGAAGGAGGGCCTTAAAATTTTGCTGATTTCATCGTGGTGTCCCGCATAACTCCAAATTCAGGAACAAATTTGTGCAATACTCCATCTGCACCTCAATTATATTCTCCCCTTGCCCATCACTCTTTTAAATTGATCACCAATATAAATAGATTCTATTTCTACAAATCTGACTGACATTTCTTTTGTTGAGAACTTAACTGAAAATTGAAGCCACGCCCATTGAATTCTAAATTAAAAGATGAGAATTTGTTGGAATATTTTAATAAATTCATCCATTAATTATAAATTTATTATTCATTAATCACTTTCAAAATTTTTTGAAACAATTCGTTGAAATCTATGAAAACAAGAATCAATTTTAACCGAAATTCTTATCAAATATTTTTATCTTCTTTTGAATGAAAGTCTTTTAAATTTAAATTACGATTAATTCATAAAAAACAAAGAAAACCCAAAGAAAAAGTTCATCGATTATATTTTAATTGAGGGGAAACAGAGTTGTCCTCAATTAAAATCAATTGAATCAGACATTCAAATGAAATAAACAAATTTACATCAGAGCTGAACATGGGAATAACAAATTACCCACTCCCCCAACAAGGAAAATCTATCTAGATTTCACACAAAGATAAATAGATAAAATTTGAGCAGGTTGCCCTTTGAAATGCCTGGAGAACATGTCCGGAATATTCATAACTACTAATTATTATTAATTTTAATTGAGTAAAAATTTCCTAGTTAACTTTTAAAAGGCAATGCAACGATATATATCGATAACCTCATCACCTAAACCAGGTTTCTAGATACCATGCACATCTATGATATTTATTAATTTATTTATTATAAGTTCATAACAAAACTGTAAAATAGTTTTCAAACAAATCAGTGATTAATGAGGTATTTGTCTGAGAAATGAAACAATTTTCTTATTGAAGAAGAAAAAGATTATTATTTCTAAAATATTGTTCACAATTCAAAACGCATTGAGTTTTGAATCATTTATTATATTTTAACTGAAAACTGTTTATCACAAATAGGAAAATACAATAATCTTAGTAATTAGTTAGGCATGAAATGCTCACTAAATCATCGCTAAAACGTTTCAGGATACTTACACAATCTAACAAGATTTGCAAGTTCTAATTATGTTCAGACAAAAGTTTCAAGCTGGTTATGAAATCACCGATCACAATATGAATGTGAACTGAAAGCAAATGGATTAAAATCATTTATCTTACCCGTGCACATGTCTATGGCAATACTTACAAAAATAAAAGTGCAAGCTCATTCAAAAGTTCAAATTTTACATTAATCTACATTGATTTCCGATTAATTGCAACTCATTAAACTTAAACCTAATTAATACCAATCAAATGATAATTGGAGAAAGTTCCCAGACCCTTTGATGATAAAGATTTTCTAATATAGAAAATTGCGCAGATAAGCCAAGATTAAATTTTATAGGAACTGATCAAACTTAATACTAGACCTTTCATTGAGCAAATATTTGGAATAACAATTACCCAGCAATTTTGAGGTAAGAATAGACGAATAAAAACGATTCGGAGCACTACCAGCCCTGCAGTAAAAGAAAAATTCATTTGAAACCGGAACAAATAACTGTATTGATTTGAATTTCAATAAATCGATTCCTAAAAACTTAATTAACATTTCAATTATATGTCAAACATTTTGTGAATAAGAAAAATATTCAATGATTTTATTTAATTGAAACTTAAGTTTTAAGTTCAAACTTTTAACACATTTTAAATTATAAAATCTTTTAATCTCATATTAAAATAGCTATTAAATAGAGAATTAAGTCATCTACTTAAATTTACACTGGCCACTTTCAAACAGCTCGTATATAATGCCTATCTAGATTCTATTGGCATGAAATGAATATTAAACATGCTTTATATTCCAAGCACATACCATATCTCGTATAAACATTTTTAAAACCAATTAATTTAAGAAGAATACACTTGGTAAAAATAATGTTCCTTCCGTGAATCATTAATAACAAGCTATTAAACAAAAAACGAGCTCACTTTCTACTGAATAAGAAAACCAGGATTCGTTCAGTAAGAGTGTGAAAAATTTCGTTTTCATCGATTAATTATACACTTTCTTAAGAAAAGTCTCTCCGATAGTAAAAATCGAGTTTTCCGGTCATACCATAGCTTTCGTCTGACAATAGCTTTTGGCGATAATCTTGTTTTCAAACTAAACACAACTATTCAGTTATTGGACTAAAATTCAGTTCAAACGTATTGAACATAAATTTTTGTTTCAAACTGTAAGACATTATCAGCAAAATTGCTATCAATTTGTCCGAAAATAAATTATTTGATGCTTTCGAGTGATATCTGAGCTAAAAGTGTTGACTCAATTTTTTCATTAACCAAAACCACATTTCATTTGAATATAAGAATAAGAATATAAGAAATGTCTGAAAATTAAACCGAAATCTTGAATATAAAAACGAGTCATTAAAACCTACATTAATATCAAGTTTTTCTTTCTTCTCATTCAAGAGCTTAAGTGTATTAAACGGTTTGAATAATTCACGTAAAGACTAAACGACTGTTTAATATCCTTTTGATATAAAACCGATATTTAAGTGGAGGGCATAAAAGTTTTCGACTCATTTTGTGAAATAATTTATTCCAAGAACTGTTCGGAACAAAAAGAAAACTTCACTTCAAATGTGAATAACATTTTTGAAAAGTTTAATAAATTTTCATAACTTCTAAGTCTTCTAAAGTGTTATTTCTATTGAAAATTATTCAACAAATTATTCAGACTTTTATTTTAATAATCATTTTCTATTGAAAGTGTGTTTGTGTTTCGCATCAAACAAAACGTCTTTAAATCAATTTCTGGTTTTGCTTTAATCAATTGAAAACATCCAACAAATCCCAAAATGTTTAAGGTTTGTATTGAATCTTAATTTCAAATAAATTACATTTTAATGAAATTCTTGAGAAAAACTAAAAATATTCGATAAAAAGTTCCCACTTTTAGCTCATCCTCTCATAATTCATGCTATAAATGATTGATATCTAATATAATACTTAAAATTACTGATTAAAAAATATTTAATTTATTACTTTTTATCTTTTTTCGAAGTTTCTTTAAATAGGACTCTTGAGAATCAGGAGTCTTTGATGTAATCAGGACCAATTTGCTTTATTCACTTAGAATAAGTGTTAACACATTGTGTACTGAATATTTAATAAGAAAATTTTGAGTTATATTTGCTCGATAACTCATGAAATAAGTTGATGATTTTCCTAAACTTTGACCGAGATATACCAAAACTATTGCCAGAAATACTGTTTTTTCTATACAAAGATAGTCTAAAATAATTTTCCTTGATAAAATTTTTTAAAGTTTTAAAAATAAATTACAGTTTTCAAAGTTGATGATATTGGCTTTTCAACTTGATAATGTAAACTTAAGCATGCATTTCATTGTCAAACATTTTTTTTTTAATGAAGAAAAGATTAATTCTAAGAAAATATTAACATTTTTATCACATTTTCTCGTTTCAATAGTGTTTAGCCTTGCTATCAGTCATTGCCTTATGTAATGCAGCGGACTATTACCAGATGTCGATTGACCACGACAGTCCAAAAGCTAACTACATGCCTCAATTTAAGATAGCGGAAGAGCTCAAACAATACATAACTCCAGTTTCGGATCTGAAGGCTTCTGAAGACAGTCAGAGTGACAAACATCAAAGTGAATATAAGAATGAAGGCGTCGACAGAAGGGGTTATACCGTGCCTTCGGGTTACGAAAGTTATCTGAAAAACAGCCAAAATGATGAATATAAAAGCGAGAGTTATTCCTCCCCTTATGGTTATGAAAGACCAACGTATGAGAAGAAAAGATATGAGGCTCCCAGCTATGGCCGTAGTTATGAGGCCCCGACTTATGTCGAGAAATCCTACTCTTCTCCCATAACAGCGATGAGAAACGTTGAACTAAAGCCCATTCAGAGCGAAGGTTACGGACAGAAGGACCACACCATCGATGTTAAAGACGAAACTCCAATTGTGATTCACTTCAGAACTCATGCAAATCGAATTCGTGTCGAACAAACAAGAGTGCCAGGTATACTAACTTGATAAAAATATAATAAATCAATCTTATTCTAAATCATTCAACTTGAGCAAGTTAAATTTTCAAGCCATTCAAAAATGAAAGTAATTTCAAGGAAGAATTGACAGGAAGACACGAGTTTGTTAAAAATACATATTAGCAATTATATATGAGTATATGAGTATATAATTTAATCATGCAATTATTTTTGCTTGAGTTTATCGCCATTTAATTAGAGTTTGCAAAACTAATGATTTGAGTTAATTAACTTTAAAACTAATCACGCAAATTCAGTGAGTTTCCTTCCACATTAATTATCGTTCTCATTTTTATGCTGTTTGTTAGAAAAACCCAAGGAGGTAGAGCACACCCGATCTGAGGACGAGCCCCACCGAGTCATCCACGAAGTCTACAAACCGGTGATCCAAGAGATTCGCGAAATCATTCAGCCCTTCCGTAAAGTAGTACAACAAGTCCAACCCGTTGTCGAAGAAGTCCAGACTGTAGTCCACAAATCAGAGGGTAGACGCAACAGAGGTGGGGGCTCTGACGACGACGATGACAGCTATAAGAGCAGCCGAAACAGTGGATACGGCAGAGAAAACTCTTCCCGAGAGAGACAATACAGAGATAACAACGGCTACAAGAGATCCAATGGCGGATCCAATGGCGGCTCCAGCAAGAAATACAACACACTTAAAGATTACTTACCGCAGGGCTCAGTCCTCTCGGTGAAAGGAGTCCCTGCCTATAGGTCACAATATAAGGGGCCGGCAGTTCCGCAGAAGAAACACTAATTAAAATAAAACTGTCGTTTCATTACACATAATATTAAGTTATTTTGTCGTTTACTTTGACTTTCTTTCCTGTTCTCAAACATTAATTGCACTCTCATTTGAATTTCTCACAAAAATCCACAGATAATTACACCTGTATCAATTACAAATGACAATAAACCTCTCAAATTATCAAAATTTATCTAGGCACGTATCAACAAGTAGGCTTATAATTAATCTTGTTAAAAGGCTAATTCACACAAATTTGAAATAAATAAAAGAATAAATATTAAGTTAATAATTGATTTGAAACTGGTTTTTATCAAGTTAAATTATTAAATTTTAATTAAGTGGCTTAGAATTAAAATTTTAAATGAGTAATGTAAAAGTTACAGAAATTTCTATATAAATTGAAATTTTAAATAAAGCTTGCAATAAAAATCTGCTTGATCAGATTGAGGACTTGCTCAGTTTTATTATTTATAACATGCAAAATTGTTATATTTGACATTTTCCATTCTAAATAATGTAATAATTTTAATAAATGATCGGAAATTGAAGAAAAGTATAATTTTGTTGTTAATCACTCATTAAGATTAATACATAATTTTGATGCAAGGCGATATTTCATTAATCCCAACCTTAAATTCATCAATTAAATCAATCATTTTAATCATTTAACTGAGTTAAATTTTAACTCTCTCTCTCTCTCTCTCTCTCTCTCTCTCTCTCTCTCTCTCTCTCAACCCTCGAAATTAATTGAACTAAACTTTCAAATCTAGATTTGAGATAATTATTTAAAAAATGATAAATCAATTTATGAAATAAAATAAAACAAAACAAAAATTTTTAATTGGTCTGAGATTAAGATCAATCAAAAAGGAAAATATAAAAAATTACCTTTCCCACTCAAAGATATTGATCTTACAAATATTTATGAAAATCATTTCAACGTTTGCTCCAAAAATCTATTCACTTATTGAACTTAATTAGCGTTAATTCGTAACAAATTATTATCAATTAAACAATTGTTTCATTAGATTTGATTTTTAAATTTTGAAACTTTTTTCAAAGTTAAGTTCAAACACTTTCTCTAATCTTGCAATAAATCATAAGAATAGCCCCGAATTGAGAACAGGGCCGACAGACCATAAGTAATTACGGTAAACAATGGGTTTTTATGAAATATGAATTTATGGTTTAATTTGAATAAAAAGAGAAAATAAGACAAAAATTTTATTTTTTCCAAAATTTTCATTTTTACAAAAAAGTTTCAAAATATGTGACAAAACTTCAAGAGTTAAAACAAATTCAAACAATACATAAAATCACTAAATTTCAAAGTAGCTTCGTCAAAACAAACTAGGAAGCTCAATCACAATGACCTTAATCATTTTGAGCAGATCTCAAAATTTTTATAAAACTATCCAAATCTAAAGGCTTTGAAATAAACGCTATTTTATGACCTCTTAAATAATTCCTATTGAGAGGCAAAGAATTATCTTGCAACACTCTTGTCCTATAATAACGTTTCTTGCCATGCTTATTCGATCGATTATACTCCGGGCGTTTATGTGGACGTCTTCTCACTTTTTTTGTCTTTTTTCTTCGATTTGAATGATTTTTATAGAGTTTTTGATTCAATTTAAATTCACTAATTTGAAACTCGCCCGGCTTATAGGACTGGTCACTATCATGTCCACTATCAACTCCAATAAGCAGCTGGGTGTGATACGGGTCATAATTTGGGTCATAATTTGGTTCGTCTTTGAGTCCAACACTCTGGCCGTAAGTACCGAATGAATATTCAGGACTGTCTAATAGCTTCTCCTTATTGAGGCCATAATCGATGAAGTTTTCATTACTTATTATTGACTGATAAGCACCGGTAGTGTGGGTTAAGTAAAGGCTAAACACTTGAAGAGACTAACGATCCCATTGTTTTCAGAAATTCAGTTGAAATGAGAAATGAAATAAAATTTGAACGAAAAGACAATTAAAGTTTAAAACTAATGAATAGATTTATCATAAAATAAGTTTACTTACGATTAGTATTGGATTTAAAGAAAACATTACTTCTTAACAATCTTTGGTCGGAATGAGAGGAAAGTTATCTGAACTCAAGAAAAACACAAAATCCAATTAAGAGGACATTTCAATAAAGAGGATGTCTTAGGTGTCAAATAAGCCTTAATTTCAAAGATTATTTCTTAGAAGAACTGGATTCAAAACACACACACTTTTGTCAACCGTTCCATAAGTCTGACCCCTATTTTGAAGGTTTATTTTAGTCTAAATATAATTACCACAAAAACCGATAAAAAATTATTACAAATTAAATGGGTTTTAATTTTCGTTGATAACAATTATCGCTATTTTTCAACAGTTTATGAATTATTTATGAATTATTTTTCTCAAAAGTCTGTATCGTTCGTCAAATATTTGGTCCAAACGAGAAGTTTATTAAAATTCATGTCAAATATCGAGAAAAAAACAAATTCTTTTCGCTTGTTCAAAAGATATAATATTGAAAATTGGAGTCTAATTTTAGAACAATTTCTGCTCCAGGTAATTATTAAATTGTCATTAAGGTATAAAAACTATGCCACAACAATCAAAGAATAAGGAGCTACATTTACCTGTGCTGCATAGATGGCTCCATCCTTTAATTGGAGAACATAAGAAAAGAATATCTGTTACTAAAGATTTATTTGAAATTCATTCAAAATGATCAAGCTTATATCTTATATTAAGTAATCACGTTTGAAAAACACTACTCTGGTTCATTTTTCAAATCATAAGAAGCCGTTTTAACGCTTAATTCAATTGATTCGTTAATTTTTGTGTTTTTAGTCTTGAGGCAGTGATGCTGACGGACCCTTACCTCAGGGGGGGGGGAAGAAAAATCCAAAACTCATGGGGTCGATCGAGACCAAAATTCAGAGGGAATTCGGCCTATACACCCCTCCCCCCGTCGGCATCACACGTCTTAAGAAGAGTGTCGACAAATACCATTTGACAAAAAGGAAGGCCACACACGACTGGAAGTATACAATAGCCAATACTATTATGATTGCCAAGAATAGAACAGTGCAATTTCTGTGATCTTCTTATTAAAAGAGTTGACTAAAAATGATGCGATTATAGCGATCAGAATAAAAGTTTTGAATAAAGACTTTCTTTGTGAGACATAATTGCGATACAAAAACCGATTCAATAAATACCAGAAGTCTATGAATTTGAAAGTATTGAGTTTTGTTGAAACACTTTTTCTTTTTTCATCAGAACTTCTTTATTGAAATCATTTGTTGTTTCGAGTGTTTTGTCAGTCAATTGTCGGACACTCTTATCATTGATTCCATTGAAACTCAATTTAATGATTACTTCGATTGGAATCTGATTTTCAGTGCAATTGATTTGACACTCATTCAGATGTTGTCTCAGATTCTGTGGAAGACCTGAATAGACACAAACGCCTCCTTTCGCCAAAATATACACCGAATCAAACATAAGGAATAAGTCGTTATTTGGATGATGTATTGACGTTATGATTGACATCCGATGCGAACGGGACAGTCGTTTCAGACATTCAATTAACTAAAAATAATTGTTTTAAAATTTGATTGTAAATCCTTTGAGGAAAACTCAAAATTTAAATTGAGGCAGTTTTGATTATAAATCACCTTGAAATCAAAGTCAAATTTGAATTTATTTGTAGAGACCTTTTTGCTGGGATATAAGTTTTCATATCTTCCTTGTTAATAATTCTAGCTTTCTTATTAATAACGCTTGGTAAGGAAAAATTTGTCATTCAATTAACAGAAATGCTGATTACTATGAATAACAAGTTATGGAATTGACATTCGTCGATTTTATTGATTCACACATCAGTTGACAGGGCAATT
>JAQGAR010001204.1:0-10116 GCA_034697865.1 Oribatida sp.
CACCAAATAATTAATTAAGTAAATTATTGTTAATTAATTTCATATTTTTTTGTAAATCAATAAATACTTCGGTTGTTTAGAAAATAATTGATTGTTTAAATAAACTATGAACTTTTGTTTGAACATGAAATTATTTTAAAAGTAAGTCTGCATAAACTATTTCAATTAAGCTTTTTACTATGAAAGACTTCGTTTCGACTTAGATTCAATTTACATAAAATTATTTGAATATTCATTGAATTATTAATTTTAATTAAATTAATAAATAAATTAACCTGCAAATATTCAAACTTATCAATCTACATTAAAGATCATTCTTGGATATCAAGATAATTCTTAGATAAATTGTTGAATGCGAATGTCTACAATGAAGGTAATTCTTTTTATTAAATTGGATTCCCTCTTCTGGAGAACTGAAAATGTTTTAAAATCAATGGAATGGTTGTGAAAGTTATCAAACATTTCGAGCCATCTATTGAATGATTACAAATTCATAAATCTATTTTGAAATTCTCTTTTTAAACTCAAACTAAAGCAGAACATATAATATAATTATGTAATTTTATATTAAATTACAAATTTGTAATATTATAATGTTTTCATACAATTAGTAGAAATAAACTATAAGCTTGATAGTTGAGAAAATACTGAATTATAACTGAGAATCGAATTTCAGATAAGTTTCAAATTTAAATCAATGATAAATGGATGGACTGAATAATAAGAGAAACATTAATCTAACGATTTTCCAATAATAGAGAACATTATTTGGAAAGAGTTCTGCTTTTTATTTCGTTGATTCAAATGAACAGAAATAGTAAATCAAGACTTTCTTCTAATGATTTGAAACTTCGATTACAATTCTTTGTGTTCTGATTTGCATCGAAAATAATAAATCTTATCTGAAAATTGTATTTGACTTCGAAAACAATGCATATCATTATTGACTGTATTTTATTGAATAAATCAATGGATAAAAATATAACAAAAGTAAAAATCAGAGAAAAATATTTGTTTTATATTCAAAATATGTAATTTAAATGCAATATATTCTGAATACTTAAGATTTCAAAGAAATGATAGCATCGATTGTCACAAATGTAAGTGATTTCGATTCTCAAAGATATAATCAAAGCTCTCAATAACTTATAGTTTTCTCATTTATTTAAACACTGAATACTTATCCCACACACAATTTCTTTCGGTCAATCAAGACCACCTTTTGCTCAAGTTAAAGTGGTTTGGTTTAAATGGTCTTGGTTCGGGATAAATTGCCCCATAGTTCCAACAACATGCCACTTTTTACGAGGATTTTCCTATTCTTCAAATTTTTGGATGTCTAGTTAAATTTTTATTTTCTACCTATTTAGAGAGAGAGAGAGAGAGAGAGAGAGAGAGAGAGAGAGAGAGAGAGAGAGAGAGAGAGAGAGAGCTATCACATGCTAATATTAAGTTTGATAATTTTTTCTCAAATCTTTAATTGATTAATAATGGGCAATAATGGGCATCATTAATTTTTCGCATGTTAGAATGAATTTCAAAATTTAATTTATTATTCTAATAAACAAAATTGAACATATTATTTGTGATATGATGTGGGAGGGGCGAAGTAATTCTCAGAGGCTATAATTATAAATTTGTGAGAAATAATTTAATAATTGTGTTCGTATAATTGTTATTTATGGGAAGCCGTCGAACTAATATTGAATATAAGGCCATAAAACATGAGTTCACTTGACTTGTGATATAAATTACAAGTTAATTATGTTCCAAATCCTCGCTTAAAAGAGAACCAAATTTTTTGTTATCGAAAGATTGGTTTCATTTATGACGTGTGCTCTCATTCGTTGGTGTGACCAGAAATATAATTCACAATTATCTCAACCATTACTGCATATAAATGTATGACTTTATCAGAACAGCTGCCAAACAGTACCGTTCCGTTCGGTTCTATTTTTTGTCAACTTATTGCTAGTTTTGGTTATTATTTTCACTTTTTGTGCCTCATTTTTAGGCTCTCCGTTAATCAATGGAGTATTGTTAGCAAAAAAGGCAAATCGTAGGCAAACAGTCATTGAGTAGTGATTGCAATGATTTTCGACGAATAATTTATAGAAATGGAGTCAATCTATTCAACTATTTTTGTGTATATGTTTATAACTTAAACCGTAAATTGTGATCCAAAGCCAGCACTAATACAAACGGCAAACCTATTGCCAGTGTTTAATTGTGCGCAAAAATGGGGAAAGAAATCTGCTGACCAAACGCCACCGTCTATTTGTATGTAGAGTTTTAATGGCATTGCATTTACAAAAAGTCGGTGCCATTAGTTTGAATGCAATAGAAAGATGTGTTCAGTCTTGTGTTGCATATAAACTCTATTTTTATTTGTGAAAATTCCTCTGATATGACTCCACTCTTTCCCCTCATCTCTCACTCATTTAATGCTATAATATTCGGGAATAAATAAAAACATAGATTTTGTCCCAATCTATTTGCGAGCACTAGAATCCCCTACGAGTGCATTAACTCTATTTTTGCATTGAGATCGTCCTCACAAGTCATTCCATATTCTTATTCCAATGTCTTTTCATTTGTGAAATGTTTGGCTATTCTTTTATTCTTTATTTTTTCCTTTTTTGCCTCTAATGATGATATGCCTCTAAATATAAAAAACTGATGCAAACGACGAATAATAGAGGGGTAGAATCATATCAGGGGATACACTGCCATAGGGAAAGTGCTGCCAAAAACTGACTGAGTGCCACTGCCAGTGAATGAAGAGAGAGAGAGAGAGAGAGAGAGAGAGAGAGAGAGAGAGCAAGGGAAAATGTTTTTGGAGAGATATTGATAGGCGAAGGAAAGGCCATAACTTATATCTCCATAGCATATGAACCTAATCATCTGAGAGGGACGAGAAAAGCTTTGCCAACATTTGTAGCAAAAGATAATGCAGAACAGAATGAAGAATAAGGCTGTGGATGGAGTGGAGAGCACAGCACAAGCAGAACGAGCCAAAGCGACCCAAAGCAAAGCGTTTGGCCCTTTAAATATGCGATATTGATTGCATCGATCGACTCCTCTGTTTTGCACGTTTTGATTACTTAAGACTTTGCATACATTCAGCCATAGTTCTGGTATATTGCGCTCTAATATATTCCAGTAAAGGCATGTCTGCCGCGACTCAAGTTTGCGACTTAAGTCAACATTCATTTGCATATTAATGATTGGAAAGGGAGGTGCCTTCTCCTCATTCTTTACATTCTCTTATTATTTATTCAGGAAAAGGGTTGTGATTTCTCTTAAATTCTATTATAATTAGTTTTTAAGGTTAGGAATAGTGAGCGCTTTGCAAATAATAGTCTGCCTCCAAGTGCTCACAACAGCTCTTTGAGTTCATTTTCGTTAGGCTTAGATAACGGTCCGCCCACTTCTGCAAAAAAGTATTGATTATTACTCCGACGACTGAAGTTTAGATCAGATTTTTTCTTTAAAATGTTACTCATTTCTCCATCACTTCGTTTCCATTCTTTTATTCGTCTCTTTATTCCTCTCTATTTTGCTTTTTTGTAATTTATTGACATAAAAGAGAGACTTTTGCAGAGCTGTGTATTTGTGCTCGTTTTGGGACATAATAAATGTGGAACTTTTACGTCAAATACATGCGAATATGAAACTGTATATCAAATATAAGGTAATGCCAGCAAACGATGGATGGATTTTGAGATTATTTGATTGATGAACTTTAAAACGCATTGCAGGCGCACAAGAAAACTCTGCCTTAACTCTAAAATAGGTTAGAGGGAGGGTCTCACCAATTATGAAACCCATTTAATGTTTAATCGCAGTGTGCGGTGAGGCTGAGTTTGAAATGATTGCTCACGCAATACAATCCAATACACCAGTGCTAATACACTCCCCTTTCGCCCATTTGTTTTTTTAGCTAATTTGCATAATTCTTCTCAAGAAATTTCCACTCAAACCCACTCTTAACTCAATCTATAGACACATCGGATGCGGGACTCATATAATGCTCGCAAACAATGGACTGATTTTTATCAATAAATGTCCGATTATTTTAAGTTAAAGCTATTCGACAAATGAATTGTTATTGTCTTTAAATCTCTTTAGAGATGAGTCTATACTCGTATTTTTATTTCACTGATTAAACAAATTCAATGGAAAAACTGGAGAATCCAATGGTCTTTACCTCGCAATCACCCATTTGAAGGATGAGCCCTACTATTCACTTACTCACAATTATTGACAGTTTCAGTAGTTTTTCTTTTTATATCTTTTATATAAACCACTCAATGCTTTCGGAGTGAATCACAAAATTTAATAATATTTGTGTCGTTTAGTTAGCCTTAAAGAGAGTTTCAAATTAAACAATTTTGAAATATTGAATTCCAAATGAACGGAATAAAGAGGAATAAACGTGTGTTAGTTATCGAGTCGGTAGAATTTTTTAGTCAAAGCAGTTCATTACGCACAGCCCTAAACTCCAATGAAATTAAATTGTGTAAAATTGAATCGATTCGCATCTATTGGTTGGACCTGAAGTTCAAATAAAATTTTTCACTGAAATTGGATTAAAAACAGAGAAGACATTCATACAAATCAATAAAACAATTGTATAATACTATCGGAGAGAAACATAAGAGGAAACCAATAGAAAAAAGTTAGAACTGAAGAGAAGTTTTGTTGCGTTCATTGTTTGTGCAAATGTGGCACAGAATGAATGAATGCATTTCTCGCTGTAAAAAATGTTAGACTTCGACTATCGTTTGCAATGCTTTCGATAAATTTATAAAGAAGAGCCCAAAGGCAACAAAATCGAGTGGCCATACATACAGAACTGTATGCTTATGTGTCTGTGCCTTATATCTATGCCTTATGTGTGTGCCATCCGTTTTGGTCATGCAATGCAACAGAAGAACAAACTAAACATTAAAAGCAATGCCATTTTTAAAGAGGGAGAACTTGAATATTAGACTGTGTTTCCATGGAGTCGGGCACTGGCAGTGAGGCATCATTTGATTATTATGGACACAACTCTCTAATCGTTTAGCTATGCAGCCATTGAGCTCTGATTTAGGCCTTTAATCATTTTCTTATTCATAAAAGACCATTAGAGAAGTCAATCGAACGCAGAAATATTTACAATACTTTGAGAGAAGCCCTAATCTAACGATTTCTCTCTTTTTTCTCATTTCATTACTCCCCTCTGAATCTTAAGTTTGGTTGTGTTTGTTGTGTTGTTCTCTCCATTCCCTCCTTTTATTACATTCCATCAAATTTCCTGCAAAACAGTATAATAACTATGCATTTCCTATACTCTACTAATATATATAAAAGTCTACTTTAATTCTAATTTAAAATAAAAACAACGTTTCGCTCATTAATTGTAATGTAAAGACTGTTAAGAAATGATTAGACTTTTATGTTTAGCGAACCAGAAATCGGAAAACAATCGGATGAATGGGATGATCGATATGTTAATCAGGAGCCACACAGTAATCAACAAAATTACTTTTTTACTTCACTTATTCCTTACTCCTCTTTTCTCAAATACTTTCTCAGAAACTGTTTATATAGACTCGAAATTAAACAGACTTTTATTGGAAATCGGATTCTCATCTTAAACACAAGGATCAATAAATCTCACTAAGTATAAACACACAATGGGCTTTTCATCATTTTAATTCAACAATTATCAACACAATTCTTTCTAAATTTATTAATTTAGTAGATTTTACTCAAAGATCGAAATATTTTTTATATTTTCAAAAAATTGATACAAATTTTCAAATCAATTATTTTCTTTCTAATGATTCCGAGACTTCAAAAGAAATCAAAAGCAAAACTTTTTGTGAAACTTCAACACAAGACTGAAATGAGGAGAAATAGTATTTTTCATTTCACTTATTTCATCTCAAATTGAATTTCTTCAATAAAAAACTGTCAAAAGTTTGAATTCAAAGTAATTAATTTTCGGTATAATAAAAGTATTATATCGTAAAAGTATTATTATTACCGCTATTTTCTGAACGGTTTGCCCTAAAAATTCAATTCTTTCTTATTTTTATTTTTTTTATTAGTTAAGTGACTGAAAGAGAATTATTCCAATTTTATAAATTAAATTGTTCATTCAATGGTTCATCCTAACCCCTGATCTTCAAGGCATACGATTCAAAGATCCAATAAGTAAAGCATTGCAAAAAAGTGTCTTTAAGGGGACATGTAAATTTGACTGACCCCGACTATTAATTTATTAAAATACTGAACGTTATAATTCTATTTGTTCTTTAATAAGTAAATAGTCAGGGTTAGTCAAATTTACATGTTCCCTTAAAGACACTTTTTGCAATGATTTACTTATTGGGTCTTTGAATCGTATGCTCTAAGGATAAAAACCATCTAAATATTACCTCGATAAGAATCCTCTAACTTCTATTAAATTACACCATCTCTCTCTCTCTCTCTCTCTCTCTCTCTCTCTCCCTCCCTCTCTCTCGATTGCTCGGTGCAAAGGATTGTAAAGTGAGTCTAATTATTCAAAATATCTATCACTAATCCTGAATTTCAAAATACGAAAAATCCCCCTGCCGCGCTCGAGGGACCCCCAAGTTGGCCGCCGCGTATATCGGCATGCCGGTATAGAACAAGAAAAGAGAAAAATTAAATGTGCAACTTATTTGCTGGTCTGAAATTTAATTAAAATTTGTTCAAATATTTTCATAAAATGGTTAATTTAGGTTCATTTTTGAATTTTTATGATAAAAGTTTAATTTTCACATCACTCTATTCAAAAATATTTCTCTGAAAATTAAAATCCTTTTCTAAAATTAATTTTTGATCTCATTTATAACGGCAAGCCTCGAGGTATTCCATCGCTACCTTTAATTCATTTTAAATATGCACAGGAAATACCTCCTTGGAAATACGGCACAGAACAATACTTGTAAATCCCTGCCTTTAATTAATGCAGATAGTCCCAATATACAGTGTTAGTTTCAAACAAATCAACTAAAAACGTTGCAAAACGACTTTCTTATTTATTTTTAATTGACATCGAATATTGAAATTCTCCCACAACTATTGAATACAGATTTGTATTAATTAATGATCGTAATTACTGAGAACATCAAATTCTTAAATATATTATTATATCGTTGATTTTTAAAGCCTGATTCAATTTTTATCGACCAATTCTGCGTTTTAAAACTTAAAAGGCCTTCGAAGAAATTGTATGAAATTCTAAGATTCAGTGTATAAATAATCAATTTTTCTTCGCTGAAAATCCATTAATTTATAATCTAATAAAATTTTGTCGAATCTTATTAGATTCATCGCATGATTTCAGGATTTTTCAAACAAAAATATAAATAAAATTTAATGCAAAACCAGTAATGCGGAAGGGGGTATAGTCAAAATACTCCCTGAACTTCCAGCTCGACTTAGATCCATGTAAAATCGTCAAAAGTTTAGGGTGTCCTCACTTAAAAAAAATAGCGAATCGAAGCGGAAAAGTTTTAGGGACTCATCAGAAAATTCATGAATTTAGCTGTTGATGATTTCTGGGAGCCCACTGAGGTAGGGTACCTTAGGCATCCCTGATGCAAAATATTAGATAATCTAATTTTGAGACTAAATTTGATTATTTCTAACTTGAATTCCGAGTAAAAGCTAAATGCTCTCAAACATTATTAATCAAATCTAAAACTTATAGAATCGACTCAATTGAATATATAAAAAGAATTTAAGCACAAAATTCTATTATAGCACTTTTATATTAGAAATGAATGATCATGATACATCTTCAAATTTATAAATTATGATTAAATCAAAAATAAATTTGAAATATTTGGGGCTTAAGTGCAAGATCTTAACAAAAAAACAAAACTGATGTCAGTAATTGTTAAGAGGGTTCGATAAAAATAGCTTTGTTTTGAGAATTTGATTCAATGTATGGCCAATGAGTGACGAAATCTAAAAGTTTGTAGATTTGATTATTGTTATTAAGTAGAGATACTATTTTGGTTCGACATTCAATTGTTATTTGGATGTGTGTATAGTGTTTGTATGGGCGCACTGTTGCCAACAATTTAAAAAGTTGACAATTTTAAAGGATTTGGTGTATTGTGAAAATTTACGCCAATCACTGTTGACATGAGAACAAGAAAAAGCTCTTTATTTTTCTCTCTTATATTTCTCTCTTATTATATACTTAGACTACTTATCGCAATCTTATCTCAAATAATACTTTCAAATGTAATAGTTTTACAAATTTTGTTTCGAAAAATATTTGTTCTGTTTTTAGGCTCTTATTTAATGTTTGAGTTCAGAGATACCGATACACTGGTCGGCCATAGCTCTCACTCTATTTCTACATTTTATATACATTTAATTTTAAGAATTTTGTTTTACTTTAGAGAATCTGTGATTCAATGACTGCCACCAAACGATTTTCTTGTGAATAATTTATTGATTTTTCTCTTTTTCTCTAAATTTATCTTAAAATTCATATATAATATAATCCATTCGATTATATTCACCAATACTTCTCTCAAAATCGAAGACCATTTTATTGTCATTCAAACCCTTTTTATACAATCATTTTTATAATTTTTATAATTTTTGAGTCAATTTAAATCATATAATAATTTCAATGAAATTTTGCCGATAATTGAGTCGGTTGAAGAATTTATCTCGAAAATAGAGGTTATCTATGCATAATCTATCATTTAAGAATTGATTTGAATAATTTATCAAGTAAGATTGATTCATCGATGATTGAAAATTGAGAGAATTGCATAAAAGGCAAAAAATCAATATTTTTCGGACAAAATTTTAATCAATCAATATATTCAATAGAGAATTGAGTTCATTATAAAAAGTATTTTATTTTAAATCTCCTTTAAATGAGTTCGTGCTTATTATGTGAAAAGAGATTTCGTATATTTATATAAATTTATAGAAAAATAAAGAAAAGTAAACTATATTTGAAAACTTTTTAGAGACGCCTCAATAAATTTTCATTTCAAAGTACTTTGGAATTATACAAACATTTTTAAAACTGCATCTATATATGGATTTTGATGAGATTCTCAGAATATATTGATATTTGAAAAAATGTAATCTTATATACATTTATAAGCAATACTCGACTGCTTTCTGTACAGAATTCCATTTATAATAGAAAAGAAATTCCGATTTTTCAATCGATAGATGAGATTTTGTTTCTATCCTTAAAATTACTATATTTCCGATGTCTTAAAAGTACATAAAACTGTAAACAATTTTGAATTATTCAGGTTTTTGTAAAATATTCAGTCGTTTTCATATAAATTTACATAATTATAATCATTTTGTTATTAATTCTTTATATTCAACCAACAAAACAACCGATTGATCAAGTTTAATATGCAAACAAACACATTAGAAGTTATCATTTAAGATGAGATTTTTATTCAATTATCTCTAAAATAAACTATGAAATTATAATTGAAATCTAATTTTAAATTCAAAAATAACAAAATTCTGAATTAAATTTGAATCATCATATGACTAACTTGTACATTTGTTCAAACAAAACATCGTGAATGATTTACCAAATGAATTATTTCCAAATTAATTTTCAAAATATTGTCTGAAAGTTTTAGTCAATCAGTTTGTTTGACAAACAAAATATTAATGGTTTTTTATGACAAGTTTCGGAAGAATAAGCTAAAATATTTGCATTTTATAAGATTCTTACCTTGCTTCAATATCAATATTGGTGGAATAGATAACAATAAATATTAAGTGAATTGTTTATTAACTTTAATGAAAAGAAATTTGGAGACAAATTACATCCGATTTTACACAAGATTTTTATTTGTGTCGAAATTATTTGCAATGATTTACTTTGAAATTTGATTGTTTGAACTTTAAACGTAGATTTGTCCTGCTCATTTTCATTTATTTTGAGATTATTTTAAAATTTATTGAATTATAACAAGAGTTTTGAGTAAATTGAAAATAACTGACAAGGAAGCCATTTCCTTGGAATCTCTCTGATCCGAAAAATTTTCATATCATTGAAAAGATCTTGATATTATGAATAAGTAGGGC